>PVLD010009268.1:0-22410 GCA_004027595.1 Dinomys branickii | reverse complement strand
CCATTTCAGTACTGGGTCTTTGAATTTGGACAGGCACATGTTTTTTAATTCTTTGTATGTTCTAGATAGCAGTCCTTTGTCTGAGGGACAGCCAGCTAGGATATTTTCCCAATTTGTGGGTTTTCTTTTTACTTTGCTGGTGATTTCTTTAGATGTACAAGAACTTTTCAGTACGATGAGGTCCCAATTATTGATTCTTTGAAGTGTTTCCTTTGCAGTTTCATTTTTGTTCATGAACTCTCAATGCAGCAACTATTGTTGGTTTTCTGTTGCTTTGTCTGTAATTCAATTCTGATCATACTGTTGTTGTACTACTTTGTGTCTCTTAATGCTTTCTGGTTTCTTTTATTTTTCTGTTGTTGATGTAGTTCTTCTATCACACTTTAAAGGAAGGGAAAGAAAGGGACAGGGGAAAAAAGAAAAATTATATATATAAAAAATATGGAAGAAAGTAAGTATGTATGTACAGCATATCTTACATAGTTGTACTACTGACTTAGGTCACTTTATAGTAAGGAACAGCTGATGATTAATTGTTTCACCAATTTTGCATGTCTGTATCTGTGTTCATGAATATACACTTTGAAGTTATCAATAGGTAAAGCAACAAGCATTGTTGAGTCCCTGTCACCTTTTCTGTAAATCAGTTCTGATTGTACTATTTCTTATGCTACTTTGTGTCTGTTTGTTAATATGTTTTTGTTCTTTTACTTTTAAAATAATAAAAAAAATAGGTGAAAGCGTAGATTATCACCAGAGTGAGTCAAATGTTCTACTGCCCACAGTAATTTATTTTAAAGAATAGAAATAGTACTGCACTCTGTTGAGTAAGTAGGCAGTTGTGAAGAATATTGAGGCTTTAATTCTTTTACATGATAGCTCCCATATAATCTTAAGGTTTTCATTTTATGTAGCTTTATGTAGTTTTCTCTAGTGATTTTGGAGGACACATGCAGGATATTTTAATTTATTTCTTCTGTTCTGGAAGATCATTTTCAAATTGATTAGTTACTAGCCTTCATAGTCATGAAACTGGCCTCCACTGTTATAAATCTATTTCTGGATTACTGTCATGTAGGTCCCTAGGGAAAGCAGCATTTGGAGAATTCCAGAGACGATAAAATCCCTCTTTCTGTACATGTTCATGAAATCCCTGTCTATACTGGGATAAAACTTGCTTTAAATGTTACTTCAAAATGATAAGATCAAAAAGAAACCCTTAGATCTAATAATGTAGGTTCTGAAACTTGTCTTCTAAAAGGCATTACTTTTTCTCAAATTATCATCATATGTAGAAAAACCTACAAAAATGACTGCTCACTTGTTTCTATAGTCAATTAATAAATAATATTTTAAATTATCAAAGACAAACAGGAAATATTTTTAAAGCAAAACTGAAAAAAACAATAAATTATCAAGTATAAGAAGTCCAAATAATAAAAATTATAATCTTAGAAAAAGAAATAATTTCATTGTCAATAAAAATCATTTAATGTAGTTTTGAAATTGCCCCCCATATGTATTACAGACATGAACTAATGAAAATATTTTTAAAATTTTTAAAATCCTCATCATAATAAAACTGAAGTTTATTATAAAGAAAATATTTAAAGTATTCATTTTAATGCTAGGGTTTTTGTCCAAAATCTACAGATACAGGATGACTTGCCCTTTACACAATCAACTTGTACATAGGGCAGTAATAGAGAATGTCAGACATTGCACAACTTGTGCTAAGTTGATTGCTATGTTTAAAATTTAAAACCACCCAAATATCTTAAATTCCCATAGTTAAAATCTTTCTTAATTTGATAATTCTTAATTTTAAAATTTGCCAAAGTTGTCAAATGTAATTGGTTTCACAAGTTCCTTGTGTCTATTTATATTCTACCTTAAAATAGAGTGGAAGAAAATTTTGATAATGAATCTATAAAAACTAACTTACTCAGCTATTATTAAAAGACTTTAACAATTTTTTGGTGCTTTAAGCTCATTCAAAATTCAAAAACTGTTAAAAATTGATGACAACTCTCAAATAATAAAGTATCTTACCCTAAAATTTTACATAGAGATATGCCACCAATAATTAATATAGTAACACATATAATTATAATTATATTTACATTATAAGCTCATCTGCTTTTAAATAATTCATTTGAACTTCACAATTAATTCTCTAAATGTATAACCTGACAGTACTGACATTTAAAACATGTTATATTAAGGTGCATAAAATATATTGTAATTGCACAGAAAAATATAATAATTCGATAGGAAAATATTAACGTTCACAGAATAACAGAGAAAATATTATATTGGTAAATAAACAGTTAAAATGAACTTGAAAATATACCCACTGCATTGTGCTGAGGAATTATATTTTATATTAGAAAGTGCAATGTTCTTAGCTCATGTTTTAACTCTGGTTCAGTACACAAACAGGATGCAGATTAATTTTCCTAAATCACAGGAGGAAAAAAGAACTGAATGTAAAGAAGCAAATAATGTCCTAGATGGTAAATAAGTACAGCCAAATTAATGCCTGACCTGGGAACCGTTCCTTGGGAAAACAAATCCAGGCCATATATACTGCATCACCCGCCATTAGTTACAAGAACACACCTAGCAAAGTTATAGGTGAGAGAAAATAAAGTAATGCAAATAATGCTTTATCAAAACACAGCTAGAACGATGAACAGTATGAACAATGGGCATACGGTAGGGTCTGCTGCTGGCTGTCCAGGGCTGCGTGTGGCCCATCAGCCCCAGGTGGGGCACACCTGGCGTAACTCTTCCTCCCCCTCCTTCTCTTTCCCTGGCTTTTTCCCACCCGCCTCTGCTTCCTCCCTGTGCTGAGCAGTTATCCTGACCCGTGATATGCTGCCTTGGTGCCAGCCAGCCATGGACTCAAACCCCTGAAATGAAGGACAAAATGTTTCAAGATGTGTTCGCCAGGCGTTTTATCCCAGTAAAACAAAGGTGACCAACGTACAAACCAAAGATACAGAGTGAGCTGGTGAACTCGAATAAAGTATAACGTGCAGACATCAAAGACTACAACAACTTTTATGAAAAATAGCGAAGTTAGTTTCATTTGTATTTGAGTGCGTTAGAGGGTTCTTTCTTTCTGAAATTAATTTTCTCTAAGTGTAGGTCTCCTTTTAGTTGGAACACTAAACTTCTTTGATTCAAAATATACCTTGAAAATGTTTCTGGGAAACTTTTAAAGATGTTTCCACATCCTCTTCTTATTTTTATTATTTTTCGTAAGATACCTTAGACTTTATCTTTTTTCCTTTGTAAGTAATGTGTAATTTACCTTTCCACTACCATCAGGATTTTCTTTGCAAATAGGCAAAATGTGAGTGTGTGTCTGTGTGGTGTGGGGTGTGTGTGTGTGTGCGTGTGCGTGTGTGTGTGTGCACGCACACATGCATGTGCATGCTTTCTTTTATTTGTTTTATCTTATTTTTTTAATTTTAAAAGTAAAACAATGAAAAGATATTACAAACAGACAGCAATTTACAAAGTGGTAGAAGAATAGTAAAAGCAATCCTGAATTACAGACAAGGTGACAGGAAATTAACAATGGTTGTTGTAGTACATATAGATAACTTCAAAGTGGTTACTCAGGAAAACAAATATACACATGCAGGATTGATCAAATAATTAATCATTAACTGTTCTTTTCAATAAAGTGATAGAAGTCAGTAGTACAGCTATGTTATGTATTGTGTATATACATATCTACATGATTTTCCCCTTATTTCATTTATCTTTTCCCTCATCCCAATTCTTTACTTTTGAGCAGTTTCCTTTCCTTTCACAATGTTTATCATACCTTCTAACTTTTCTTCACTCTTTCAGATTCCTATACTAGTGAAACAATACATTGCTTACACATACAGGTCTGATTTGTTTTACTTATGAGTATGGTCTCTAGTTGTGACCATTTACCTATACCTGGAACTTATCTTTCTTCATAGGTGAGTAATATTCCATTATATAAAAATGCCACAATTTTTAATCCACTCCTCAGTGGATGGACATTTGGGTTGCTGCCACAGTATAGCTATTATAAATTGCACTACTATATACATGGGTGCACATATATCACTGTGTTATGATGTTTTCAGATCTTTTAGAAAAATACCCAGAAAAGGAATAGCTAGGTTGAATTGGACCTCTAGACCTAGTTTCCTGAGAAATCTCCAAACAGATTTCCACAGTGGTTTCACCAGTCTGCATTCCCACGACCAGTAGAAAAGTGTTCCTTTTTGTCCACAGCCTGGTCAGCATTTGTTGTTGGTTGATTTCTTAATGCTAGCCATTCCTACTGGGGTGAGATGAAAATTCAGTGTTCTTTTAATTTGCATTTCTCAAATGACTAATGATGTTGAACATTTTTTCATGTATTTATTTGTTATTTGTATTTCTTTATCTGAGAACTATGTATTCATCTCATATGCCCATTTCTGCATTGGGTCTTTGAATTGGGGAGACTGATGTTTTTTAATTCTTTATACGTTCTAGATTAAAAAAAAAAACCTTTGTCTGAGAGATAGCCAGTTACAATTTTTTCCCCAATTTGTGGGTTTTCTTTTTACTGTAATGATGATTTACTTATATGTGCAAAATCTTTTCAGTTAGATGACATCCAAGTTGTTTATTTTTTGAAGTATTTCCCTTGCAGTTTGGTTGCTGTTCATAAACTCTCTGCCTACCCCTATGTCTTCATGGTTGTACCCACTTTCTCTTCCAATAGATTTAGTGACTCTGTTTTAATATTGAGGTCTGTGATCCATTTTTTACTTGAATTTGGCGCATGGTGATACATTTGGGTCTATAGTCAGTCTTTGGCAAGTGGAAAGCCAATTTTTCCAGCACCGTTTATTAAAGAATCTATGTTTCTTCCACTGAGATTGTTTGGCCCCTTTATTAGGTGGTCGCCAGAGTGTATTTGTGGTTGTGTGTCTTTCAGTCTGTTCCATTGATCCTCAGGTCTGTTTTTTAGCCAGTACAATGTTGATTTTATTACAGTAGCTTTGTAGTATAATTTCAGTTCAGGGATTGTGATTTCAACTGACTTGTCTCTGTTGCCCAGAATTGCTTTTGCTATTCTGGGTCTCTTCTGGTTGCAGATGAATTTTCGGAATGTTTTCTCTAGAACTGTTAGGTGTAATTGCATTGAATCTGTACAACAATTGTAGAGATAGCAGTTCACCGCTGACCGGACCCAAGGCAGCTGGTATAGCAGTGTGATGTGGCAGAGGAGAATTGCTCATGGCTTGGGAGCTGGAAGCAGAGAGAGGGATCCACAGAGGTGGGACATAGACTTTTGCAGGCACAGCCCCCCTGACCCAGTTCCTCCACCTAGACTTCACTTCCCAGCATCACATTTAAGTATAAACTCATTTATGGAACAATCCATAATAATGGATAATGGATTACAAACCTGTGATCCAATCAGCACCCCAAAATCTCCCTGTGAGTGCATGAGACTTTGGGGAACATCTAGATATAAACCATAACATCTATTGACCTATTTTCCTAGTTCACTGATTCTTTCCTGGGCTCTATAGTCTATGGATGAGCCTGTGAAAGGCATTTTTTCCAGTTCCATTACTACTTTCCTTTTAGCATTTACATTTTACCCTTTCAGTACCAGCCTTTCTGCTGAAAGTAACGGAAGTTCAATGTTATCTTTTACATTACTCATTTGACATACATGTCATATTTATTTTATATTTCCTCTATGGTAGTTACAGTATCTATGCTAGTTTTGTGTCTGGGTCAAATGATTGCTTTGTCTTTTTACCCTTTTTATTGTTCTTAGCATTTGTTCTACCTTTGTTTTTTAGAGTAGTTTTACATTTACAGAAAAATTACCCAGGAAACATATAAGTTCCCATACAGCCATTACTCTGCACCTACCTTGAAAATTTCCCATGGTGTTATCTAATACTTATATATGTCTTTGGTACAATCAATAAACCAATATTCAGACCTTATTATATAAAGCCCAGAGTTTCCATGAAGACTCATTTTTGATCCTAAAAAATTATATAGGTTTTGATGAAGATGTATCTTCTTTCCACCATTGTAGAATGGATTCCTGCCTAAAATTCCCTTGTGCTATATCTGTTCATCAATAACTCATTCTCCCTGACACTCTGGCAACCTAAGATCTTTTTGCTGTCTGTACAGTTTTATTTTGTCTTATACTTTGAGTCATGTATGTAGTATGGAATCCTTCAGACTAACTCCCTCTACTTAGCAATGTGTATTTAAAGTTTCACATTTTTGCATGTGTGGTCTGATTATTCACATATTTGTTTCTAGCACTGAGTAATATTCTATTGTATGGCTATACATGGTTTGTTTATCAGTTTATCTGCCGAATGACATTTGGTTCCCTCTAAGTTTGCCAATTACATTGAAGCTGCTGTGAATGATTGTGTATCATCTTTTGTGTGGGAATTAACTATTTAACCTATGTGAGTAAATACGTGTGATTCTAACTGCTGAATCATGTGGTGGGAGTGTGTTTAGCTTTAGCAGAAATTGCCAAAGTGTCTTCTAAGGTGGTTACATCACTGGGTATTCCACTTGTACTGAATGAGAGCTACTTTTGTTCCACATCTTTGAGAGGATTTAATGGTATTTTTTGGGAGATACTGGGAATAGAACTCAGGACCTTGTGCTTTTCAGGAAGGCACTTGTGCCACTAAGCTAAATGCCTGGCCCTTAATCGTATTAATAGATTGGATTTGAGCATTCTAATGCGTATGCAGCAGTGTCTCATCAGTGTTTTATTTTCCAATTCTTTAATGATAAATTTTATTGAAGACCTTTATTTATTTGTTTGTTTAATTGTCCTGGGGATTAAACCCAATGCTCCACAGTGAGGTACATTGCCAGTCCTTATGGATTGTGAGACACATTCTTGCTAGTTCTGTACATTGCAGAATCTGGGCATGAAATTGCTGTCCTCTTGGTTCAGGCTTCTTGTGTGCTGGGATTATAGGGTTATACCATCACACCCAGATAATGTTGAGCACCTTATAAAAGTGTGTTTGATGCTCCATATCTTCACTCTTAAAATATATTATGAAATATTTTCCCAGTATTTAAAGAAATTTAGATATTCCACTGTTGAATTTTAAGAAGTTTTTGTATAATTTGGGAATGACTAATTTATTTTATTGTTTACAAGTTTGAGGAAATGCCATTTACTTTTCTTAACATTTGTCTTTGGACCTAGTAGAGGCCTCTGAAATAGGAGAGTTTTAAATCTAACAGCAAAAGCCTTTATGCAGCTCCCTGTTTTGAATGCACAGACTGAAGTGAGGAGTCTAAGAAGTTGGAAGTTGATAATGTGACAAATTCAGTATTTTCAAATTCTGGCAAAACATATAAGGGAATGAAACTCCAAACCTGCTAGATGTCCCAAATTCCAAGTTTGTGTTCTCTAAAATCAAGAGACAAATTCTAGGTACAATGGAGATTAAAAGTAGGAAAAATTTATTGAATCAGAAAAGACTTTGCTCAATAAAACACCTATGAGAAGCAGGATTGACGTGCAACTCACTTTCCAGGCCCTTTTCTGAAATGACTAATTTATAAGGTATGAGTTTTACACTGGATAGATAACAATAATGTACTATGTGTTTCAAAAACTGGAGGCCAGACATGGTGGCACATCCCTGCAATCCTAGAACTTGTGAAATTGATGCAAGAGGACTGCAGTGAATTCCAGGCTAGCCTGGGCTCTACAGTGAGTCCAAGGCCAACTTGAGCTGTACAGTGGGATCCTATCCCCCTCAAAAAATATACAGTATGAGGATTTTGAAAGTTTTCATCACAAAGAAGTGGTAACTATTTCACTAGATAGATGTTTTACCTGATTTAAAAATTTCATAGTGTGTTCATATACCAAATATCATATTACTTCACTTATATGTATAATATCTGTATAATACTTTGTATAATATTTGTACAATATTTTTATGTCTACACCAAAATAAATTTAATTTGAAATAATATCTATGATATATGATAATAGGGTATTGAGTGAAATGAATTCACCAAGTCATTTAGGTTAAAAGTTTTTGATAGGACACTAACAGCACAATCCATGAAAGAAAACTTTGGTGAGTTAGATTCTTCCTTGTGAAACACACTGTTTAAAACAAGAGACAAGCCAGAGTGGAACAAAATAATTGTGCTTTTTAAAAAAAGATGGCCAAAGAGTACTTGATATTTGGTATTGAGGTAAAAATAATTCTATTTGGAGACAGAACACTGTATTCTATGGACATTTGTTGTGAAAGATGCTATAGTCAGGGAACTGGCTTTACTTAAAGCATTTTGTTGTTATGATTACTATACCACTATTGAAGTTTGTTATTGCTATGAGTGTCAGAGACCTCCCAATATTTTAGCAATATCTTCCCTCTGTTCCCCTGCCTTCCTTTACAGATTGCCCTTCACTCTGCTCCTCAAAATATGCCAGTCTTGTGGTTTCCCTAGACGCATTAGTGTATCAGTCAGGGTTTACTAGGGATTCATATATAACACAAGATATACAAATGTACAAGAACTGACAAGTTTGGCTTACAATGGTCAGCCACAGAGTTGGGTGACGCAGTGTGCAGAGGATTTTTGCCTGATTGAAGAGCCCAGCCCCAGGCCTGGAGCTCACTGTAGTGTCCGTGCAAGTCCGTATCAGGAAGCTGATGGGTCTGTGACAGAATCCTGAAGAATCTACTATGAAAGCCGGAGAGCCTTCACCTAAAAACTAAAGAGTCCCAGGAGGAAGGCGAACAGTCTATACCAAAAACCAGGAGGCGACCAAGTTGAAGAGAAAGACTGGGGCTCCTCCAAAGAACCAGTAGCCAGTCCTTTCTTAATTCTCTTTTTGTATGCTGCCTGCCCACCCTGGGGGGTGTGGGCCTTAGCATCCACACTTTCCGCATGCCCTCCTCTTGCCCAGACTCAGGATGAATACCAAGTAAGGAATCTGGCTCCCTACTGAGTCACTTAGTTAACCTTCTAAACTTCTCAAATTGACACAACAAACCACATCCCAGAAAGGGAAGGGCGTGTCCTTTTCACCCAAGATGCAGAACTGCTGAGTCACTCAGCCAAACCTCTAGACTCCCCAAGTTGACACAATGTATCCACTATAACACTGCTCACATCTCATCCTGCTCTAGTTAGCATGGTGGTATGGTGTGATGTGTGCTGGTTGGGACAGAATGTTCTATGATCTTCTCCTTCTCTACGATTTAAAATATGCACTTGAACTTGATCTCTGAAGTGAGACGTTCACATAGCTTCCCCCTTAGCCACAGGGAAAGCTCGGCCAGAATTAATTCCTGCTTTTCTTCCAAGGGAAAAATTTCATACTTTTATGTCTTTTTTTTTTTCATATTCAACTGTATTCAGTTCTCCCATGTATTTCCAAACTATGAATTTTACCCCTTTCCCCCCGTTTAATAGCATATTTAAGAATAGAATGTGAGACTTCTTGTTTCAGTGACAATTGGTCACTGCTGAAATGCAATTTGACTAATGCTTTCTGAGCTACGATTTGTATGACTTTTCCCTCCAAGACCTTCTTTGTCTTTTCTATTTCCATTTTTATTTGTTAATTTATTTTATAGTGAACATAGTGGGGGTAGGTTGACTGTGGCCTCTGTTCTGGTTTCTTCAGTGTGCTCACCACATGAGAAACCTGTCAGGGTGTTCGGGATTTTATGACGAACAAGTCAGAAGAATATGGCTAACTGTCTGTGTTCTTCTCAGGGACTAATAGATGCTAGCAACCATTCATATTCAGTCTTGCACAGTCCTGAAATATTTCCACTTTGATTATTTATTGATTATCTCCTTCTGTGATATTTAGCAGCTTGAAACACAGGTATACACATGTTCCCATGTCATTTGTCCTTGAATAAATTCATGTTTTTAACACTGTAGTTTGATTATCCTGTGATGTCATATTTTTGTGTTTTGTGTTTTTCGATTTTGTGGGTTTTTTGTTTTCTGGTTTTGGTACCAGGGATCAAACTTAGAACCTTGAGCTTGCCAAGCAAGGCACTGTGCCACTGAGCTAGATCCTCTACCCAGTGTTACATTTTTGATAGGTTCATTAAAAGTTATTTTAGTTTTTCTTTTGGAGACCACTACAAAGTGTCTCTGAGTGGGATTTAGTATTAACCAATTGGCTTTTCATGTTTACTTGTGAGTTGCCTGAAGCTTAGGCACCTTGTCTTAAGATGGGCAGTGGACTCAGTAAGTAAACCTCTGTGAATCCCTGGTCACCGTGAGGCCTGTATTGGCTGGTGAAGCTGTGACACCTCAAAGGATAAGGCCACAGCTGAGGACATCTGGCTAAAACCCCAACTAACTACAAGAAGACTGCAGCTCCAGGCTCCACACTTCTACAATAAATACCAACCTAAAGACAAGGTCGTTCTCCTGATTGACCTAATTTACTACTTGGGAAAATTCTCCCAAGGTCCTGCTAGTATCCTGAGTTTTCTTGAATATCCTCCTCCTTTGCTTGAAAACCAAATAAATACAGGCTTCCCAGAGAAGTCTTTGGCTAAGCTGAGAGAATATCAAAACTGTAAGACAGTTAGACATTCCTAGAACCCTGAAATCATTTCAATTGTCTCATTTATTTAAGCCTTCACCATCTACTTGCTTGGGAGATTATGACCCTGATCAACCTGCAATAACTAAGGGTTATTTAATCCAATTATTTTTCCATTATCTGTTCTTAGGGATGGTAGTGACACTACACAGTTCTCACTGTGTTCCCGAACTAAATGTGCAATTCCACCTGAGTAAATGTAAAACTGTCATTCCCAGATTAAATTATTTATAAGTTAAACATATTTTGTGCAATCATTAGTCATTTTAAGTCAGTATCTGAATTCTAATGGTTTTGTCTTTCTGTATGTTCTCTTGTCCTTCAATCATTTCTTCCTGTCTAGTGACATGCAAATTTGATTTTGATAAACTTACTGTGAATAAAAGTCTTGCCGAAACGTATAGATTCCTTTTACTGTCATCTTCTTCTGAAGACTTCAATGTTCAAGATGGCTGTCAGTGAGAGCCTAAGTAGACTGCTTGGTTTATTTTGTGGAAATTCTGCAGCTACAGTTTCATCCACATGTATTAGATTAGTTTACTATTTCTAGAAGAATAAGTCAAATATGTAATTCACTCAGGTTCCTACCCAGGTGTGTGCCAATGAACACAATTATGGTCTTTCCAATCATGCGAAAACCTTAGTAGAAAAATCTTTCCAGTAATCTTCTAGCTATATCCACTTTGGGAAACTCTTGAAAGGAAAAAAAAAATCATTCTAGAAAGCTGGACACAACTCGGTGTTCTTTTCTCTGTCCAAGTCCTGTATGCTCTATTGCTTGCTTGCTTTGCTGCTCTCTCTGAGGCTGTCAGAGATATAGACATTTTTTTTATTAGTCTTGCTATTGATCATGGAAAGTTTTAGTCAAAAATCTCTGTTACTGTTCAAAACAATGTTCAAAATTGCTTATGTGTGTTTACCAGCATTATGCCAATTATTTTTTGAAACTCTTATCAAACATGACTTTCATTATCAATTTTCAAAGCTTCAGGTATTACTGTGGAATTTTATCTCTCCTATTATTCCAATTATACATTTTATATACTACTGTGATTATAAAACGTGTTGTTTTAGGTTTAATTACTAGCTTCTCATTGTACTTGCTTCATTATAAAACTTATTTAAATGGTGATCTTATACACAGAACTCATCACTATGCATATTCCTGATACACACAAATTTCATTTATCACACTTTAAACAACATCCATCCACCAAAACATAGTTTAAATTTAAACTATGCTTAAAATTCTATTGCAATAGAATGTACATTTTAGTTTAACTCAGGTATAACTGGTAAAACTTTCATATATTCATAGTATACAATGTGGTTTGGATGTTCTTAGAGATTGTGAAATGGTTACTACCTTCAAGCTCATTAACACGAATCACCTTGCACACTTACATTTTTGAGTATGGTGAGAATATTTAAGGTTTACTTTCATCAAATCTCAATTAGACAATTCTTTTACTAAATAGAGTCATCATACAGCACATGAAGTTGTCAGTACTTATCTTCAAACTGCAAGGTTTTGCACACTGATCGGTGTGTATTCATTGCCCCACTCTTTGGCTCCTAGTAATCACCCTTTTACCTTTTCTCTGAGCTCAACTATTATATTTATTTGATTACTTTTGTACCTAGAATCAAACTCAGGACATTGCGCTTGCTGAGGAGGCACTGCACTGCTGAGCCAAATCCCTGGCTGGGCTCAGCTATTTTAGATTTCACAGATAATTGAGATCAGAGAGTATTTGCCTTCTTGTAGGTGTTTTATTTCACTTAACAAAATATCCTCAAAATTATTAATATTGCAACAATAAGAAAAAATTACCTGTTTTGTAAAATTGAGTAATATTCCATTGTGGTCACTTTCTTTATTCTATTATGTGTTCATGATATATTTTTTCTAATCTTAGCTATTTGGATTAATGATAGAATAAACATGAGATTTTATTCATTACTCTGTACAAAATGTATATAGAGATTCGGAGATACAAACTCATAATTGAGATTGCTGAGTTGAGTAGTATTTCTATTTTTAAGCTTTGGAAGAAAGTACAAATTGTTTTCATATCAGAAGTTTATATTAATAAATTCCTATACAGAGGAAAGAAATCGCACAGTAACAAACTAACTGTATAGTTCAGTAAATGAATGAGCAAAGGAACAAAACAAGCCCAAAGTCAGCAAAAGGGAAAATTTCATAAAGATCAATACAGAGAAAAGTACATAAATGCAAGAGAAGACATAGAAATGATGACTAAAACTAAGAATTCTGTATTTGAAAGTCTAAACAGTAGTGACAGAATTTGAGCTTCACTGAGAAAATGAAAATACTTCCAAATAAATATCAGAAATGAAGGAAGATACTGATACTGCAAAAATTTTAAGCGACGACCATGAGAAATCATATGCCAACAAATTATAAATTTTAAATGGTAAATTCCTAGAAACATACAAATTACCAATATTGAAACATAAATATGCAGAAAGTTTGGGCATATCAAGAATGCGTACAGAGATTAAGCCACTAATCCAAAACCTTCTACTATCCTCAGAAATGTCCAGGAACTGATAATGTCACTGATGATTTGACCTATTATTTGTTTATTTGTTTATTTCTTTATTTTGGTACTAGAGACTGAACTCAGGCCTTTGCACTGAATTACAACCCCAAAATTTTATTTTATTTCTCAAGCATTTTGTCTTGTTTCGTTTTCAGAAATTAAGTTCCTAAATTGCCCAAGCTGGATTCAAATTTTATTGGCCTCTCAGAGTGCTGGTATTACAGACTTACATGACCATACCCACCTAGCAAATATTTAAAGAAGGTTTATTATCACTGTTTCTCAAATTACTCTAAAAATGTGAAAAGGAGTTACCACTTTATAAGGCTGTATTACTCTGATCATAGGAGTGGACAACCACACTACAAAACATAAAAAATAATTTAACACCTATGATGAATAGAAAATTTTTCAACAAAATGTCAGCAGAATATTTAAAGGAATGTGCAACGTGATTAATTGAAGTTTATCTATACAACACAAAAAGTTTCAAAATAAGCAAATCAATAAGTGATATACTACATATCAGAAAAAAGAGTAAGCTCATTTAATTAAGCTACCTGAACTGTAATTAACAGCATACAGTACCGACTTGGTAGCTAGACTTTAAGTCCATCTATCTTTTTGCAAATAGCAAAGGTCCATCATTATCAATGACCAATTTTTCTACTTCTCCCAAATTCTTTTAGAGACTGTGGGCTGTGCTGTGGTATGCAGTTCATGCACAGATATAAAGCATTTGATTGCATTAATCCCCTGTCTCCTAGAGAGAGACTTACAAGACACTTTATAGAACTGAATTTTCAGAAGAAATTGAACAACAAAAATAAAGACTAAAGAAGCAAAATATACTAATGTTGGAAGGAGGTGGATATGATCAAATGATTCTAAAATGGTAACCACAAAGCAAATACAGCAGTAGACAGAAAGCTTCATGAGGATGAACCATAATCCGCATTGAAATGTGAGACAAAAACGGGATAAAGCTGCTTCAACTCTGCTAAGAAGAAAAATCTTCTTATCATTGAAAAGGATTCAATTGATCTAGCTATATCTCTTCGGGGTATCTTTCTAAAAAGAGTTACAGATGTTCTATAACACTCATACACTGATACCCATGTTCATAGTAAAACAGTTCATAATAGCTAAATTATAGAAGCAACATTTATGTCCATCAACAGATGAGTAGATTAAGAAAATGTATTATGTATATACAATGGAATATTAGCCATAAAGAAGGAAAAGTTTGAGCTTTTGGTGAGAAAATGGATAGGTCATGTGATCACAATATTAAATGTAATCAATCAGACGCAAAAGCAAAATATTTCATTGATTCTTTCATGTGAGTCCATAGATATAAAGATATAGAGATAGCGATAGACACAGAGATAGGTAGATAGATATGATAGAGATGGAGATATAGATCAGTGTACAATATATATTTCTAGGGGACAGAGAAGTAATGTAAGTACATACTTTGCTTTCTGTGCACTTAACCTATGTCTTGGTTACTTTTTTCTCGTTGCTGAGACAAAATACCCAATGCCCAAAATGAAGGAAGGAAAGTTTATTTAGCTTACAGTTTGTGGAGGTTTCAGTCCGTACTTGGCTGGTTCTGAGGCAGAGTGGCACATGGCAGAGGGCAAAAGTTCATGGCAGCAGAGCACATCAAAACCACAAGAGCAAAAGGGAGGAATGGCAGGCAAGCAGCCTCTTTCCTTTCCTTACATTGTAAACAACCTACCGTCACCCAGGGGGCATGAACCTCTCACACAGTCTCCATGCCCTTCTCTTCCACAGGCTCAGGATGTGTACAAAGTAAGCACTTTGGCTTCCTGCTGAGTCACTCAGTCAAACCTCTAGACTCCCCAAGTTGACACAATGTATAAAGCATAACATTCCACCCTCAACTTGGCAACCAGACATATTTCTTTAAACCAGTTTCCAGACACAAAGATATATTTCATTAGAACCATAACAACATATATACATAAGCTTTAAAGAGTAAATGAAAGAGAGATGGTAGGAAGAGAGAGGCTGACACTGTAGAGATGAGAAGGGAGAATACAAGGTTAAGGGAAAGAGGAATAAATTGATAAGGTCATAAAGTTGTAACAAGTACCTGTTGTAACTTCTCAAAATGAATATGATTACTATGCATGGCATCTACCTGACATTTCATACTAGAAAGATAAAACAAATCCCATGTTTTCTTCTATTTTGGATTACGAATCACTCTCAGTCTCTTTGGCTAGAATCCCATCAAAAACATCAAGAGTAGTTGATAACTGCAAAGATATTGTGCACAGTCCTTTACTACCAATAGAGATCCATTTCATTGCTTCAGAAGTAGTTTTGTTAGCACACCTCGTTAAATTAAGAGCCCAGATAAAGATAACGATGTGGTGATGTTAAATTTTCAACCAGATCCCAAGCACTACCTAAACGTATGTTCATGAACAAAGGATGAGAAATCTCTGAGGAAATAATAATGGCAAAATGTTTCCATTAAAAAATCTTTGAGGTGGCCGGGGATATAGCTCAGTGGCATAGGTGCCTGCCTGGCCAGCACAAGGTCCTGAGTTTGAATTCTGGTACCAAAAAAACCCAAAACAAAACCTCTGAACTAGTTCAAGTTTTAAAATGACGAAACATAAAATGATGTAAGTGAATCCAAACTTAGAAAAGAATACAGCACTCCACTAAAGACACAAAGATGAAACCCTCTCTCTCTGCAAAAACGTATATAGTGGAAAGAGAGCACCACTTAAATCGTTTCCCATTCACTTTGCAAGGACAAAATGTCGCACCAAATTCACAGTATTTCTTATGACTAAAATTGTAGTGTACTGAACACAGTGTTTTGCTTTCTTATTATTTCCTTATGAAATCATAGCCAAAAGTAATATTTTTTTCATCAAGGTTTCACAGAGAAAATATAATATTAATCATATTTTCAATTTATCACTAAAATCGCTGTGAACTTGCATTATCATGCAAAGAGAAACACATAAGAATTTATTTGATGATATTGCCACAAGAATAAAATAAATTCTCAAGCATATTATTATTACACTTTTGAATATCAAAAAATAAAATAGTAAAAACACCACATTGGAACTGAAAAAGATTTGCTGTCTGATATATACCCAAATTTATTCCTTTTTACATGTACTATATTTCTGAAGTGTGATTAATTTTTGTTACTAAATTGTTTGTAGGGTAAATTTCATGCAAAAGATTAAAAATACCAAATACCAGTTTTGGAAATAATTTGAAATTAAAAGTTTTACTTCCTTGAAGATTTTATTTTAGCATATAAAACAACGGAGTACACAATTTAAGGCAACAATAACATGAATATTTGTCATGCTTGATGGTTAATATACATTTATTAATTAGATAAATTGCATTATGCATGAATATATATGATTTTTGCCTAAAAGTGACCATATTTTGTATTGGTTTTCATGCTATTAATAATGAAGCTTGGGACAGAGATTCGCTTAGACTGCAGAAGCTATGTCTGTTTCTAATACACAGAGGTTACCTTGCCTTAGGACTGCCTCAGTATGTGCTGACAAAAGTATGTCTTTCTTATGCTCTCTTTTTGTAATTCAATAGATTACTAAGAGAAAAACTATTTTCAGAGTTTGGCTCTTTTGAATAAGTTTAGCAATAATAGTTTCTTTAAAGGGGGAACGTTTTGAAATATAGATTAATCATGGTGTGTTGTTGACTCCTGTTTCTACTCTATATAAAAAAACAAACAAACAAAAAACAAAAAAACAGAAACAGCCTAAATGGGAAGAGATGGGAAGATAGTGTGAGGCAAGTGTGGGAAAACCACAATTTATTTATTTACGTAGCCTCAGGTAACTGACACTGTGGACTGTGTTGTGGGATGCAGTTCATGCACAGAGAAAAAGTATTGGATTACATCACTCCCCTATCTCCTAGAGACAAACTTAGAAACTCTTTTTTTAATCAGTGTATTTTGGCCATATATAATGCCCATATTCCTTGTATGTAATGTTTACATTCCTTGTGTGGAGGTGGTACATTTACATAAAATGTTTGAATTTCTTTTTTAAAGTCTGCTTTCCTACCTATTTCTCCTCTCTCCTTCCACCCATGCTTCAATATGGCATGGTATTTCCTATACTAGAAATCCAAATTATAAATAAAGAGCAAAATAAAGGATAGATACTGTACTAAAAGTAGGGAAATAAAATATCTACATAACGAAAAAAATGCTGTATGGAAAGTGGACTGTGGACTTTGTCATGGTCCAATGGAAAAAAAGTTTTATCTCAATATGATCGTGAAATTATACCATTTAATCATTACTTTAAAATATGTACACCAATACAACACAGTAATGAGCTAACTTGAATGGGGGTCCCTGTTTGTTATGAGGACTGATAATTTTTAGATACCCAGCACAAATAGGCATAAATTCACAAGCACATAAAAACATGCTGTCTACCTCTAGCAACAGTGTTGAGTATCTAAGAGGTAACGTTTGTATTAAAATGACCCATTTCGCCATGAGCCACTTCAGTTATGGGCATCACAGTGTGCCAGCCGCGTCTGTCACCAGGGCTCCTGAGGTGCTTCCTGGCTCTGCACCCTTGGCCTTTCCCATTTCCTGCACATCTTGCTAATTTCCCTTTGTCATCAAGAAAGAGGAAAAAAGTAGAGTAGGAGCTGCTCAAAGAATATCTACTAAAAAGCAGGTAATGGCATACATCCTGATGCCAAAACCAATGTGAAATGGCAGGTTTATAGATCAAACAAAATACAGGTGTAGGAGTTTATAAAAAGTTGACGCAGTCGCACTGCGTTTCCCACACAACACAAGAAATGCCATTCCAGGAAGTTCCCAAATAACTAATGGAAGCCTAGTAGCACGTTTTAGTCAAGCCACACAAGACAGACGTAGGGCACAGGGCCCTGCACCTCTTTTACCATCATCGACCCAAAGGACATGGCAGCTCACAGCTTATTTCCCCGGCACACACCAGGGGTGAGTGACCAGGACACTGCTCCCTCCCTGATGCTCAGCCAGTTTGTTCTCAGATTAGGGGGGATAACAAACACCCCCTGCCTGGGATGAGAGTCACTTACTGAACTCCTGTGCCTAACTCACAGTGTAAGAGAGAGGAGCGTTGAAGAATTCCATTGGAGCATAGCAGTAAATGCTTCATGATGGATTGAACCCACAGAGTCAGTAAAGAGAGCAACCTCAGCAAACCAGTACTGAGGAAAAAGTACCCCTCCCCTTGGCCCCGCTCCTACCACAGTGAGAAAGAAAAGGGTTGCACCAGTGGAGTGCAACAGACAAAGTTGTGCAAGAGCTAGAGGGGCCCAGTGAATGTAGATCTCAGGGCAGCAGTGGAGGCAGACAGGGTAAGAAGGCATGGACAGGTGCCTTGGTTACGTTTCTCTCGTTGCTGAGACAAAATACCCAACACCCAAAATGAAGGAAGGAAAGGTTTACTTAGCTTATAGTTCGTGGAGGTTTCAGTCCATGCTTGGCTGGTTCTGAGGCAGAGTGGCACATGGCAGAGGGCAAAGTGTTCAGGGCAGCAGAGTACAGCAAAAACAACCAGCAAAAGGGAGGAATGGCTGCAAGCAGCCTCTTTCCTTCCCTTACATTGTAAACAGCCTACCCCCACCCAGGGGGCGTGTAGCGCTCACACGGTCTCCATGCCCTCCTCTCCCACAGGCTCAGGATGTGTACAAAGTAAGCACTCTGGCTTCCTGCTGAATCACTCAGTTAAACCTCCAGATTCCTCAAGCTGACACAATGTATCAACCATAACAACAGGCCATAGGAGGAGATCCAGGGTGTTGATGGAAGACTTGGGTCCTGGACCTCACAGCTGGAGGCAAACATCAGCCTGCAAGTCAACCGAGCTGAAGAAAACACAGTTGGTGGCAAGCTCTGACCATGCTGCAGGCTAGATGTGATTGCTCTACAGATAGCAGTAACCCTACTAAAGACTGACTGGTGTCATCCAGAGCAGAGGTGGGGTCTGACTAGACACTGCCATAGGACTGTGGAGATCAGAGAGTAGCAGCAAACTTGTGGTCAGAGAAATTTCATTTTGCTGTTGTTGCTCTTTAGGCTTTTAAATTGGTTGTTTGTGTTGTTTTGTTTCTTGTTTTTTTTTTTTATTCTAATTTCCCTATATTTTTTTCAATTTTTTCATGAAAGTGAACATTGTCTTTAGATTTTCTAAAGACACTTTGATATTTTGCTTTCTGCTTCTTTCTTTCTTCTATCTTCTCCAATTTCCCAAAGCTTGAGTGACCTTCCTTTGTCCTTTATGCTTCCTTATGATATCTTTCTCTTCATTTATCTCTCTATTATTGGCTTATCCCTCTTAAATCCCCACACACACACACCATAAAAATCACTAAGGGGAAATTCACTGCATACAAATTCCTGGATTGTGTTTGATTTTGTTATATAACCATGGAACTTGTTCCCATCATTAATGGTACCAAATTAATAGTTATCAAAGTTTATCAGATTCTAAGCTGTACTTGAAGCTATTGTTATTGCTAATTGCACTACTTTATCCAGAATGTCCTATCTTTTGGGATCAGTTGTTCTTCCTGCATGACAACACTGTGACTGCCTCTGTCACAATCACTACCACAGTCCATCCTCAAAGGACTTGGTGCTGTACCAAAGAGATAGCAACTTCTCCCTAATACATTGAGAGGATAAGATTTTGGGACAGACTCAAAGGCCAAAAGCCAGCTACACCTAGAAGATATCTCTAAAGAAGAGTCATTTCCTATGGATGCTTTAATTCTAGTGATAAAACTACCTATCATAAGCAATTTACAAGCATCAACATAGAAATTGAATTAAAAGCATAGAAAACAACAAGACACAGATGTGAGATGCAACCCCAGATCTCCGGCCGTCCCAGCACAAGTCCAGGGGACAACAAGGTGGAGGAAATCGGAAGCCACCCACCTGAATTTTGTGAAATGGTAGCAGGTGAAGTAACAAACTAGATAAGCAAAGTTATAGAAAAAATTAGATAAATAATTCCTCATGTGAAAACAGAGAAGATGATCATAATGAAGGATGTAGTTAGGGAATCTAGAGTGTGTATAGAATAAAAAATAGAAAAGCTTTGGAAAATGATGGAAACCATGAATGTCCAACATAGGAAAGATATGGAATCCATGTAACAGATTCAAATAGATATCTGGGAGATTAAATTCTATTGCCACACAATGAACCAAAGTGTGTACAGAATATTAGATCTAGAAAACAGGATTGCCATTAGTGATCATGAAAAGAAAGACTTCTTAAAAAATAGCAGGGGACTATGGAAAAGATGCAAGATGCATCTTTTGGAAAAGATGCATCAATCCAAAAGATGCACGATGATGAAAACAATAAAAACATAAGATTGATAAAAGCCAATGAAAAAGCAGGAGACAGTGAAAATGATAATTTTAAAAGTCTGTTCATAGAAATAATGGTAGAGCTAGGCGTTGTGCCCATGACTATAATTCCAGTACTCAAGAGGCTGAGGCAGGAGGATCACAAGTTTGAAGCCAGCCTGAGCTGCAAAATGAGGTCAAGATCAGCCTGAACTGTGTAGTTAAACCCACATTCAAAACACACACAAACACACACAAAAAAATGATGGCAGAAATCGTCCTGACCATGGAAGAAGAATCTAACATATAGATAAACAAGGCATACAGAATGCCTATCTGCCATAACCATAAAAACAAAAATAAGAGCAAAAAGCTACTCCAAAGAATGTAGGCATATAACAAATCATCTATAAAGGAAAGCCCATCTGCATGACAGTAGGCTTCTCAATTGAAACTCTAAAGTCAAGGAGAGATTGGGGTGAAGTTTTTCAATCCCTAAAAGAAAATAACATCCAAACCAAATGATGAACCCCACAAAACTATCTTTCAAACCTGAGGGAAAAGTAAAATGTTTCCATGACAAAGAACACCAAAACAGCACACCAAAATATTCTGAAGGATGTTCTTAAAAGAGATTAGGAGGACCAAATTCCATGAGCACCAATGGAAATAAGCCACCAAGAGGGGAAGAAATTAAACAGAGAGGAAAACCAGGATACCAACAATAGGAAAATAATATGGTAAGGATGAACTAATGCGTATCAGTTATAACCATCAATATAAATGGTCTCAATTCACCAGTCACAAGAAACAGCCTGGCAAAATGGATCAGAGCAAGATCAAATATGCATACAAGAAGCACAACTCTAAAAGAAATTCAGAGACTGAAACACAAAGGATGGAAAACCATACCTCACGCAACAAGATCACAGAAAAAGCAGGGGTAGCTATTCTACTTGCAGACAATATGATTTTCAAGATAACATTGATCAAGAGAGATGAAGATCTTCACTACATACTCGGAAAGGAAAAAATTTCAAGAGGAGATAAGGAGAAATACATGCACCAAATATTAGCACACTCAACTTTACAAAACAGGTATGAGGGCCAGGGATAGAGCTCAGTGCCACAGTGCCTGCATGCCAGGTGCAAGGTCCTGAGTTTGATTCCTGGTACCAAAGAAAAAAAACAAAAACAAAAATAAGCACTAGTACAAGTGTAATGAGGGACATCAATATATCAAAATTATCATACATATTTAAAACTATCCCCATCAAAACACCAATAGCATTTCTCACAGAATTAGAGAAAATGATTCCAAATTAATTTGAACCAGAAAAGAACTTGAATATTAAAAGCAATTCTGGCAAGAAAGGCATGGAGCGTCACAATCTCTGACTTAAAAGTATATAACAAAGCTACTATGATAAAAAAAAAAGCATGGTACTAGCAAAAACACAGACCTAAGGATTAATGGAATAGAATAGAAGTTGTAGAAACAACTTCAAGCATACTCAGTAACCTTATCTTTGTTTTTGTTTTTTTTAACTCGGATAAGGAGCTTTATTTTTTTTTTTATTTTAGAAACATAAAAGTACAAAAACATATTGACAAACAGACACCCATTATCATAGAAAATAGTACAATCACAACTAATCTATAGACAAGGTGATATGGTCTCAACAGTAGTTGTTGCTTTATCCATTGATATCTTTGAATTGTAGATGTATGGACCCATATACAGACATGCAAATTTAGTCA
>PVLD010009267.1:0-78126 GCA_004027595.1 Dinomys branickii | reverse complement strand
TAGACTGGGGTCTATTTTCAGTTTTCGGCAAGAGGCAAGCCAGCTTTTCCAGCACCATTTATTAAACAGGCCTTCTTTTTTCCAGTGGGTTTGGTTGACCCCTTTGTCAAATATTAGGTAGCTGAGTGGGTTTTTTGTTGTGGTTGCATCTTCCAGTCTGTTCCATTGATCCTCAGGTCTGTTATTTAGCCAGTACCACAACCGTCACTTTCTTCTGAGAACCCCGGCACGCACTAACCTCCCCCGCATTCTGTGTGAAGCCCGCCCCCGTCCTCCGCAGCGCTGCGCTATAGACAGCCCATTACGTGAGTCCTTCTCTGACTTGCTCTTCTGTGTGTATCCGTCTGTTTAGCAATCACTGTGTGTCAGAAAATGTGATAAATGCTTTTCATTTCCTTTTAAAATTTCACTGTGTGCACAACGATCTAGGAGGCAGGTATTTTTGTTTTCTTTAATTCAAAAGTGAGAAAAACTGAGGCTTAATGGAATTAAGCAACTTTACAAATATCGAACACCTAATCAGTGGCTCGGTGGGAAAGTTGTGTGTCCAATTCCAGTCAGAGTCCAAATATTATTTTTTTTATTTGTTACATAGGATGTACAGGCAGTCCAATATGATGTCTAGAAAATATAAAGTTTTAGGTATTTCTTAGGTAAGGTTTGTTTTATAGCTTGGTGTAATTTATTACAGTTCTGTCCCATAATTCAAAAACTAAAGAAGGATGACCCCATAGTTTGACCCTTAGATATTTAAATAATAGAGATTAAAACATGCTCACATATAAACTTGCACAGAGTGCTCACAGCAGTTGTACTCATAAAGCCATACTAGGAAACCACCCGCACATCTATCAAGTGACTTGTTTAACAAATTAGGTTCAGGACAAAGGGATGCTCTGCAGAAGTAAAAAGGAAGAACCACTGAAATATCCTCCTTGCCACTTTCAGCAGGCACGTATGGCAGAGAAGCGTCTGAGAAATGCTGGAAAAGAAGTAAAGGAAAGGAAGCAAAGCACGGTTAATTTCCTATCATCTTGTTTTGTTTAGAAATTCTGTACCATTTTTGTTTTTTTAATTCTCTTTAAAAAAATAGAGTAATATATGAGAGATTCTTCTTGTGGGGAGTTCAAGAACAGACAGCGTTGACCCATCTGGCAGAAAGCGGGTCATTCATGACCTGGGCAAAGCGTCATGGCTGACTGAAGACAAGCCCTGACAGCTTTGGGACAGAACGAGAACTGCCCGAGTTTTATTCGGGCCATTGCTTACAGTGGGGTGTTCACCTGTCAGAATTCTCTGCCCTCTACAGGTTAAACCAATACATTTAATTTGTATAAAATAGAATTCAATAACATTGGTTAAAAAGTCAAAAAAATGGAAAACTTAACGTTTTAAAAAAAGACTCGCTAATCTGAGGGCAAAATAATTGAAACTGGAAGTAAATGTACAAAGACAAAGAAATGAGGCACTTTTGATCTTGAAAACTGATGATTCAAGAAAAAATTGCACGACATCAACATCAGATACAAAATCGTGGGTAAAAGGAACTAGGAAGCGCACTGGGCGCAGGAAGGGAAGGGGAACTTGGTGTCACATGAGGATGTATTTCTAAGCACTACCCTTGCCCAAAAAAATGGATTGCCCTGTGGAGACATTAACAGAAATGTTCGACAGAAAGTGAGGAAACAACTATAAACAATGATGTTCACAAGATTCTTAACTGAGAAAAGCTTTAAATAAAAGATTCTATATATGAGCTAAAAGCCCATACTCATTTTAAAGAGTCTATAAAGTCCAATTTAATTTAAAAGGCATGTGTGAGATCTTCAATTCAGAGGACAGCTGTCCAGGTGCCAACATTTGAAATGGTCCATTAAGTTAACATGCACAGAAAATTTGCCTTAATTCTAAGAAGATATTTGAGCCTCTTTAAGAATGAAATACAATTTTTTCCCTCTTGATAAGAAAGTTAATTTCAGCAAATTTTTTGGAGCTCATGATAAAGACAATAAAATATGTTTCTGGTCATGGGAATATACGTATGTACAAAGAATATCAATGTTAATAAAATTGTGTGGGAAGGGTCTTACACACTGCCCTATAGCCAGATATGGGCCTGAAGAATACCCAATACAAATGCTTCTAGGCAGAGAGAGACCTGCTATTCCTAGCTAGTTCTCCATTCTCCCACTGACTGTGTTCACCAAGGTATGTGGAGCCACTCAAAATTAACATGGTGTGAAACTTCTTGGTTTTCTGCTACACCCAGTCTTCTCCCCTTGTATACTTCTTGAGGCAAACAATATACAAGCCACTACTCAAACCTGAGCCTAAGATATTCTCTTGTTCCTCACTCTTGCCCCATCCAGGAAACTGAATATCTCTGATTTACCTCTTTAGCACTTTTCATATCCAGCCTTTCATGTTATTTCCATCAGCCGTCTCTTCATCAGGCACCCACAGTTTGTGACCCAGCCTACTGCACTGACTATTTAAAGCACTTCCCTTGGCTCAGAGGACCCCTCCCAGTAAGGGGTGCATTTCAGAAAAGTATGCAAGTGCCTGTAGAAGCGAACTCTTCTTCCCCTTATTGTCTGATCCTGACTTTCTGCTTCTCCCTTATATTTTCTGCTTCAACAACAGCTGTGTGAAATCCCTTCCGTGGGTTCTTACTGGCTTTGAGATCACAGTTGTGCTACTTCTATTCGTACTCATTTTTAATACTTCACATCTTCTCTGAAGTCTCCCACCACAAAGAAACCTTAAACAAGAGAAACCAGCACACAGACACGCACGCACACACACACACACACACGGACACACACGCACGCACGCACTCACACACACACACACACACACACGCACATCATCGTTGTTGTCGTCATCTTCCTCACAGCTTGGAGCAAAGCAGTTGTTCCTCCTGAGGTTGCCCTTGTACACCCTTCATGACACATGGAGCTCTTCCTATGGAGAAACTCAGAAAACAGAGATAAGAACAGTGAACTGCAGTTCTTGGAGCTCCACCTATCCATTCAAAATTTCATCTTGCAGCTATCTGATGACCTAGATCTCCTTGTGAGAAGTGGGAGCCCGCGGTAACTTTTTCAGACAGGGTCACTGCACCTGTCCATTGTCACAAACAGGCAGCAGAAAACTAGAGAGCAAAGTTATGTAAGTTCCACAGGCAGCCCTGCTATTGCCACAGTGTGTCAGCAGCCCCTTTCTTCCTGCTGATCAAGATGAATCACCTCTGACAAGATGATTATTTTTTTTAATTGCTTAATGAACCTTGGACATAAGTAGCCCCAGGGGCCCTGGTGACAGCCATTATTCTCAGTGTGATGTGAAGCTTGCTGGGTTTCCCAGGGCGAATGGAGAGTTTTGGGACAGTAGTACCTGTAACCCAGCAAAGTCCTGAATTTCAGGGAAGGGAAGTGCAGAAACTCCAGGAGACTCACTGGGAATAGTGGTGCACAGATGGCTTCTTCTACCCTTTGTTCCCAATCCCATATCTTCTTCATACAGAAAGCAGGTCACCATATCAATGGCTTCCATTTAATGGATCACCAGGCTGTGGAGAAGAACAATCCATATCTTCAGAGTGCACTTATTTATTTGTGTATTTATTATTATGAATGTCATCATCATTGTCATGGTGTGCAGAGTAGTTTTTTTAACTAAACCTGTGGCAAACATTTCAATCCTTTCTTAGTCCAGTTACTCTGCGAAGTTTGCTGTGTGACGTGGCAGTAGACCCTATGGTGGTGGGACCACTGTTGTACCTTCCCCATTGTAAAACACTCCCCTTCACAACTGGAATAGGAACAATATATTCACCCAACCAATGCCCAAATACTGTGAAGCCCTATTGATCTGCTCTAGAAAATATGTCATCCAACACAGCAGTTGCAATTAGGAATATTAATTGTCTGAGTTGCCTAAAGTTCAGGGTCATTCAGTTTCCAAAGGGGCCATCACAGTCACTTAGAAATCTTTGACAGAGGCACCTACCCTCAAAATCCACCACATCATCCCTTCACAAAAAAGACTGATTTGTATCCTTCAGAGACATCTGCGTGGCCGCTCTTATGACAGCTCTTATTGCACAATCCCAAATCATAATATATATGATACTGAATCTTCTGAGACTGTCAACCACATTAAACATTAGAGGACATAACAGTATCAGTGGGTGGTCCAAGAAGCAGTGAATCCACTGCCCATTATAAGAAAGATTTGACACAAAAATTCTATGTATTATTTTCTTCCCAAGTGACCTCACTCTTGAAAAAGATGAGCAACGATGATTCTTTGGGTTTTGATAATAGCAATAACAAATTGGAATATTTGTCTGTCTATCCTTGAAATGTCTGAGCAGTTTTCACAGATTCTAGTCATTTAAGTAAGTTCTCATAGATTTTCTTTTTTTTCTTTGTCATCTTGTTACATGGTTCTACTCTTTGGCTGCTGAGACATATTACCAGTCAGTGGGAACTGTAGGCAAGGGATTATAACTTTATCAGAGAGGCCACATGTCCCTCCTCCCCTTGCTGTTGCTATACACTTGGTAGAAATACTTAGAAAGAGACAGGGATGGGGGTAAGCGGGACGTATACAGAAGTATAACTTTCCTGCTTTGTTGGCTACCCATTGGTTTCACCGCTGGAAATTCTGTATTCCTATTTACCTTTCCCATAATCCTTTACGTCATCCTATCTGTAAGTGATAGTTATGATAATTGCAAGCCAAGGGCCGTAGGTAACAGCCACCACTGGTTTTCATCACTGTGTTCCTGTCATTCCCACTGCTATCAGTCAGTTAAATTTTATGACTTCCTTGCCTGCTATCAACACTACGCTGTGGGAAGAGAGACTGTTGAATTTACTGCTATTATGCTATACCCCAGGCCACTCCTTATGTCTTGGCAAACAGTGTACAAAATTCTTGCAGGCTTTCTCCTGTCATCATTTAAATATGAGCATTCCAAGTGTTTGCATAGCACTTCCAGGGTTCTGGATTTAATCTCTAGCACTAATATATGAAAAAGTAGAATAAATGTAATTATTACATTGTATCCTCTTTTTCAAACTTTTTATTCCTTTATCTTGTACTGTTCTATAAAAATTTGGGTATTTCAACCTTGCTTAGCATGAATATTAATTTTCCAGGATTTTAGGAGCTATTCTAGCAGAAAGTTTGCAGTGAGCCCCCCTAGGATTCATCTGGGATTTTCAATCCTGAGAGAGAAAACCCCCAGGTCACTGAATTCCTTTATCCAGTCTTACTCTCTGGTTCCTTTAATCTGACCGAGTACCCTGAGGATCAGTTCTCAGGGGTACTTCTCTGAGTCTTGTTAGTATTCGCTGGTTAGGTCTTGGAAATTTGGGAGATTATGGTAACCTTACTTTCACTAGGAATCTTGGACGTTTATGATTGGGCCTACACTGCTAATGAGCTCTGGTCAAAGGCCTGGTGCCCAGAAGACCTGAAGAGGGCATCCCCCTTCAAGGAGGTCAGTGCCCGCTGCCTTCAGAAGGACAGAACTTGCACTGTTTCTCCACAGGTGAAGTGGTAGCTCTTGGGAGGGAGAGCAGTGGCAGAGGCACTCACTCACAGAGAAGTCTGAACTGTTCTACGCTTTAAAGCAAGGCCTCCCCGCAAGCACCTCCAGCTCACAGGCCAGCGTCCCAGGTTTCCCACTATGGGGCATCGTTTGTCGGGATGGGCCGCCTTTGTTGTCTGTCCCACTGTCTTTGATGTTCAGAGATCCGACTATTCAGCCCGAGCCTGATGTTCACTTCTTTCCTGACTGCCCACTATGGGGACTGAGGGATCCGGCACTCACACTTAATTTTCGATTGTTTGAGTCTCTGGCTTTCACACTTAGTTTCCAATCACTTGTTACCTGTACTTGATGTCTTATTATCCATTTATGGGGAAGTAGGGTTGCTCAGCAAAATGTAGAGGCGTTCATTGTCTTCATATCATTGTATCTCCCCAAACTTGAATCCTCGCGCTGTATGACTTGTACTGGGATAGTTTCCTAAATCATCATTAATAAGCTTCTAAAACCTGGATTGTCACTGTGTGACAGGGGCTGCTCGGGCTCCACCTGCCCTACTAGCTACCTCGTAACCCTAAGCCAAAAACCTCATCTCACCCCTTGCTTTTCATGCATTCATCAGAGTTAGGGCCTCTAGGAAGCACTTAGCGAGACCAGCGGTATTGAAAAGGAACATCTACAGTGGAAAACGTGAGGGAGCGTATTTGGACAGGGAGAGGAATTAGACTGGATGCAGACTGAGTACAGTCTCTGCTAGTCCAGGGTGAAATCTATGAAGCAAAGAATGGAGCCTATAGCAGTTCTACAGTGGGCAGTGGGCAGATGAAGCTAAGCCCTTTCCACACCGCTTCGCGCTGGCATGTTTTATAAGGCTACCTCAAAGGGCCCTATCACAGATACTACTACATCACTCAGACACTGGCCAGGGGCTGCCAAGCAAAACTGACTATGGCTTAAAAGAAAATGAAAACCCTGAAGAAGCAGTAAGAGGGACGGTCTCCGAAGGGCCACCGCACCTCTTTTGGGTTGGAAATAGGTAGAGAGTTGTGAAGAAAAAGGAAGCACAGCAGCAGGGGACCAGACCACTTTTCACACTTGCAACTCCTACTGAGGATCCTCTCTGCCATTGCATGGAAAGAGCTTCCTGATTCACCCACAGTGTCCAATACCTTCTGTACTGCATCCTCTAAGATACAGGGCAAACAGAACGGTTTCTTTCTGATCTGTATCCTCACAGTACCAAGCTCACGACAATGTACTGAATCTACTTATTTTTACATTCTCATCCTGAAAGGGATCGTCCCCATTCCAGAGGTATCACCTTTTTCATTTCACATCCTGCGTGCATTTTAAAATAAATCCAATTTTCATAAACCTGAAATTTTCCAGAGAAAATAAGACAGTTTTGAAACAAAAACCATAGAAAAATATCTTTAATTCCAGAATAATCGCTGTAAATCAAATTTTACCTGCAACAGCAGTGTAACTCAAGAATTAAACTAATCTTATGAAACAGCACTGGCCCTTACATTACCCTTAATACAGGACCGTGGGTAACTCCTTCACCTCCTCCACAAAATTGTTTCCTCATCTGTAAAAAGAGATACATTGACTTAATTATGAAAGTTTCCACTCTCCTCCGATACTCATAACTATCTCCCTGAGATATTAAAGAACTTCTCCGAGAAATTTTTAAGAATTTGCAAAGCCTCTGAAATAGTGTGATTCTAATGAGTTTCCTTGCACATGTGTACATCTACACATTTATCCCCTTAGAGCTCCACATTCCAAAGATTTTTGTAATACTTTTGAATCCCTGAACATTAGAAAGAAAACTCTATGTGAAAAATTAGCTTCTTCAAGATATTTCACCATTTGGATTCAAAGCAATTTTCAGTCTAAGATTTCTCCTTCATTATCTCATCACTGTGTCTCCATTCAGTCGGTTAAGAATGGGGTCAATGCTTAGAGGTGCCACTCACATGGAGTATGGACTCTTGGCCATCTTTTCCCAATGCATTCATACACAAAGATCTGGTATAAATGTTAAGAATCCATCTTGATACTATCACTTGAGTAATCAAAGAAGTAATTACAAAAATGCTATTGGAAGAGCGGTAGTATGATTCAGTCTTAGAAAAGTAATTTTTTTTTTTTTAAGGCAGACTTGGCAATGGTCTATGATTAATTTAACATTTACTCAATATAGCAATGAAGGGAGACCTCTTGTTATTATAGACAAGTTATTACAATCAAGCTGAGAAATGATTGAATATTTACACATGCGATTATATCATAGTTCATATGCTGAATATATGAATTACAAATTAGGACAACTCTCAGGCCTAAGTATAGTACATATAGTATAATAATTCTTTTTTATTTTTGTTTAGAATTTTTTAATGAATCATTTCACACTAAATCATAAACTCAAAGAATTATTGGATTAGAATAAGGTAATGACAGTTTCTACTCCAATAATTTTGAAAGTATGTTCAGTAGAACCCAAAAATGACATACGAGGCCTGAAGAAGAAAAAATAAAGCCACGTAAGTAAGTTCCAGGTCACTTTGATCTGCCTAAAGTTCAGTAGTCCTTTTAATATCTAGATTGCTACTAAGAAAGTCTAACTTTTTTCTAAATTAATTTTTTGAAATATAAATCCCTTCCATGGGATTTTTGCTTAAACTATTTATGCTTAAACTATGATTCCATATAATCATCCCATCTCTGCTCGAATTGTCCAAATGACATGATGTTCTCTACTTTTCAGCTGTCCTATTTTTTTTTAAAAAGGTCTCAGAAAACGATCTTTTCTGATTTAGACAAAATTAATTGTCCTTCTTGTATTCATTCTGCACTTGAGTCAGTCATTTAAAGTCATTTACAAAGATTTAATTATGTCTCTAACAGACTGTGTTCTCCATGTACTAACAGAGATGAAGTGTATCAGTCAACTTTGTGAGACTACAGTGAAGTCACAGAGGCAGCAAACTTTACAAAGATAAAAAGTTTATTTAGGTTACGGTTTTAAAAGATGCAAGACCAAAGAACATAGCGCAAGCTCTTGTGAGTGTCTCAGGATGAAGTGTGGAGCATGAAGGGGAGGAAAGGTCACCTTTCATGCTAAGAAGAGAGTCACTTGCCATCAGGCTCTCAGAACAACTTCCTCCCGGGAGAGCTCATTCCAGGAAGCCAGCATTCCCTTTCAAGAGCAGCACCCCAGTGACCCACACTATGCTTCAACTCTTCAAGATTATATCTCTCCAAAACCACCACTCAAGATACCAAGCCCCCTAAAATTGAAACTTTGCAGGAATATCTAACATACAAAGCATAGTCTGGAGCTTCAGGTGCAAGATGTTTGGCAGAAATGCTCTTTGAATCATTGGCTATGGACAGGTAGGTAGGAAAAGGTTCAGAAAAGAAAGAAATCATACTGTTCTACACACGCAAAACTAACTCTTTAAAGAGACCTAGAGCAAAAGAGAACAACCCTCTTAGCAAAAAACTCAGAATCCAGGTCTACACAACTGCCCCAACTTTTTCTACAAGTCGATGTTTGTTATTGCTACAGGGAATGGTTTCCTATTTCTCTTGCCTGGTTCAGCACATGTAAAGCTCTTACAAGTTTAGTATCCAGCAGAGGAGCAAAATAACATTAGGAGGAAACTCTTGTTCCTGAGTGGAGGTAAAGTCTCTGAAAGGCATTCCAGTAAGTGCAACAAGCTATCTTAATAGGAGGGCATGGCTGCTACTGAAGGCTGAGAAGTTTCAGAGAAATGTAGGGTATCAGAGTTTTGGGGTTGGCCAGTCTACATGTTCCCATCTGATTTAATCTCAGCCTATGCTACTTGTTCTTGTAAGTTGAGCATCTGCTATGCCCTCTATGTAACTATGATTCTAAGCTATATAGCAGACCTGCTTTTCTTTTGTTTTTGTTTTGACTAGGAATTGAACCCAGAACCTTGCAAGTGTTTTATTATGGAGCCATGTCCTCAGCCCCTGCTTTGGTTTTTAAATTGATTTGGGAATAAATCCAGGCCCTGTTGCATAGCTTTTTCTGCTGTTTTAACACTAGAGATGAAGATGTCATTGCATGCCAGCAGTGGTGCCTTCTGCCTTTCAGGTGGACTTTTAATGTCTATTAATCACTGTCAGTTCTTTGACATATTTGTTGAGTGACAAGAACCTAAAATAGCACCTTAGAACAGAACAGAACCTAGAATTTTTCTTATAATTACTCATCATCCATTGTAGTCAAAGGCCCAATACACTGCAGGAGACGGTACATTCCTTTCCGTTGCTGTACATCCCAGTTTGGTAAATGTTTACCAGCTGCACCACCAGTTTGTACCAGAGATTCCCCATGCTACCGGCCTGCCAGGAAGTGGCAGTGCATGATCCTGGCCGCAAATACCACATCATCAGCTTCTAACCCAAGCCACTCCCAGCACCATCTCTGCAGGTTTGCTTCTCTTTAAGCATTTTTGTGTGAGAGACTGTTCTTGGGACCACGAGACAGAGGAAGGGAGCAATTTGGGATGAGAGGAAAATCAGACTGAAATGTAGGCCCAAGTACAGCTTGGAATGAGTTTGCTCACGCCTCTGTAGTTAAAAAGGCCCATGATAATTGTCTCATATCAAAGCAGAAGAGCAGAGCCTTCATACTCCTGCTTCAAAAGGTCACTGGAAGGAGCCACCTCAGGAAGGCTGCGGCCACAGGCAAAGCAGTTCTGTGCAGACAGCGTGCTTGCTGCTTATCTTACTGGTCCTTCCATTAAAAGTTTATTGCCATTTATTTTTCTTAAAATATTCAATTAAGAAATTCGCAAATCACTCAAAAAAAAAAACCCTAGAAGTTTTGAAGTTATTTTGGGGATTGAAGGCCTGGAGGAAAATGATCTATGTTGCTTATAGTTTTTGAGATACCTTGACTTTAGTTTAGATTTCAGCTGGGTCTTGTAAGGCAAGAAGCCTGCGCAATATCCCCTGGCTCTGTGCACAGATGCTGAACAGGCACCCGAGGGTAATAAACTCTGCCTGAATCCTTTCTCCTCTCTCATCTCGGTAGTGACAACTCCAACTACCAACTACTCAGGGCACAGACTTTGGAATGACTTAGTTCTCATGATTCCTGCATGCTTCATATCAGGCTTTCACACACTCACACAGGCGCTGTCTTGAAAGCGAAGCAGAAATTGCTCCTCCTCCCACCCAACACCACCTCCCTGGTCTAGACCACCATTGCCTTTCACACTTTCACATGTATTATTCCAGCTCGGCCTGACCGTAGTTTTTTTTTTTTTTTTTTGGCGGTACTGGGGATCGAACTCAGGACCCTGCGCTTGCTAGGCAAGCGCTTATTCCACTGAGCTATATCCCCAGCAGGACCGTAGTTTTTAATTGCCTACAGCCTGTTCCTCCAATATCCACTAAAGAGATAATTCTATAACAAACAAATCCGCATTGGATCCCCATTCTACTTTGAGTGCAATTTAAAACATTTGTCATGACTGACAACGCTCAACTGCTCTAGCTTCTTCTGTCTGTGTGACCTTGTCTTCCTATAACCTCTTGATGGCTCATTATGCTTCCAGGGCACAGATTAATATATCACATGTATGGTGCAAGCAAGAAAGAAAAGCACCGCTGAGCGGAGCAGAGGATTAAAAAGTATTGTCTGATATAGAAGTGTGACTGGACATTTTGCTATTTAAGAATAGTGGAGATCAGCTGGCATAGTGGCACTCACCTTTAATCCCAGTACTTTTGAAGGCTGAGGCAAGAGGAACACAAATTCAAATCTTCCTGCTTAGATGACTGAGTGACTTAGAGAGAACCTGTCTGAAAACAAACAAATAAACAAATAAAAAATTGGCTCTGGAGGTAGCTCTGTGCAAAGGTTCTGGGTTCAATTCTCAGTACCACCAGAAAAACAATAATAATAATAATAGAGATTGTTCTCATGATGAAATAAGCCAGGCACATAAATATAGAAAGATCACATGAACACATTCATATTTGGAATATAAAAGAAAGTGGTCAAATAAAAGTTAAAGAATAAAACACGAGTGATCACAGCCTGATGGGAGGGGGAGTGGCTGGCCTATGAGGTCTAAGAGGTTCCAGAGTACAGCACAGTTGGGAGACTATAGATAACAATATAGTGCATATTTTCAAAATCTAGGAAAAATGATTCTGAATGATTTCACTATAAATAAATGTTAAATGTTTGAGGAGACAGAAATATTTAAGCTGATTAAACCATATCACAATGTATACATGTTGGAAGCATCACCGTATCCATAAATATGTATAATTTTTTTACATTTTTGTGTATCATTTCAAAAACAAGTTTAATTCAAAACCAAAGAGTAGAGAGAAGCCTTTGAAGACATTCAAGAAGGGAAATGAAATAAGTCACTTATTTTATAAGCATAACCTCACTGCTCTCATCAAGGGTGCTCCAGGGAAAGAAACCCAGGAGATCAAGAGGGTAAAGATGTCATTGTAATCTAAGAAAGGGAGACAAGAGCCTCATAAAGAGCACCAGGGGCAGCAATATGACAGACAAAGCAGCGTCGGTTCATCAGGGTTCCAGGGTATACAGATTTGTTAGCCCTTCAATGAAATGCACGATCCGTAGAGAGGAGGAATAAAAGAGATTTTCAGGACTGTGGACTGCATGGGGGAAAGCATGTGGGTGCCTCTGTCAAGCTGTGAGAAATGAGGAACTAAAGGAGACTGAGATCCTGCTGTGTAGGGTATATTGAGTTGAACACGCTGCATTTTCTCACAAATAAGATACTTGAGAAAAAAAAAAACTTCAGTGTGACAATAGAAGTTATAGAACTGGATATCAGGAAATAAATAGAATTCAGGCATACAGTTGTTGGGAGTGCTAAATGAGACACTTTAAAATAATTAAACTTAGTGGTGATTATTTGAACAAAGAGCAACTCATGAATCATACAACACTCAAAACCTGAAGAGGTTCAGAGGGCCCAGCCTGCTGTGTGAGGAGAGCATCATTACAAGGCAAACACAGAAGTAGAGAAGTCACTTGATTGGCTACAGCCTGGCTTCTTTCTTATTTAGGCATGGTGTGATGAGTTAGCTGCTTATGATTGGCTGAGACTCAACTTCTTGTTACCTTATTGGTTACAATACTACCATTTGTTATGGCTCTGAAGTAGGCTTCTGTTTGTTTATGTAGTGAGTTATGTAGGATGCAGGTGATTATGTAGGGACTCAAAGTTCAGAGGAGGCTAACAGCCTCGTTTTTATTTAATTAAATATGGGTCACCATAGAATGGCACTTGAAATTATGAAGATACATTGAAAATAACAGCATTTAGGTATCAGTATAAGCAAAGGATCATTGACTGAAAATAGACAAGAAGCAGCAGCTAAAGTGTGGAGTACAAATTAGCTTTTTGACCTCACTCCGTTCTAACCAGTAGTTATGAGATAAGAGGGCAGCAGTAGATCACATTACTTATATCTTGATAACACTCCAAGTACACCTCTCCTCATAAAAGTTGTTTGACTAAAATCTTCTTGTGTGTTTCCCAGCACATCAATAAGCTTCTGGCTCTATCTGTTTGGTGAACACTAGGTGGAGATTGAAGGCATCAGAATAAAGAAGCAGAACTTTAAAAAATTTTTCTATGGCTTGAGGGCCCATTTTGGTAATGGCTGAGATTCTGTGATGGCTCCAGGCTTGGCGTGCTTCCTCACTCTGTGGAATGAAGCATTTGGGAGCTGGGGATATAGCTCAGTGGAATAAGCGCCTGCCTAGCAAGCGCAGGGTCTTGAGTTCAATCCCCAGTATCACCAAAAAAAAAAAAAAAAAAAAACAAAGCAGGCTGGAGTGGTCAAATGGCCTAAGGGGACTCCCTTAACTTTCCCCTTTGCCCTAACCAACTTAGGGCTGGGGATATAGCTCAGTGGAATAAGCGCCTGCAGGCTCAGGGTCCTGAGTTCAATCCCCAGTACCACCAAAAAAAAAAAAAAAGGAATGAAGCATTTGGCCCTATCTCTGATTGGAGCTTCACCGAAGAGGACCAGCTCTTACTAACAGCTTCCTCTTTTTCTTTTCTTTTTGCCACACTCCATTTGATTTGTCAACTCTTCCATCACTTTGTAACTAATAACCTGTATTACATTTGAATTACCTACCCTGGTCACTGTTCTCTTGAAAGGATATAATACTGACACTTATGTTTTTAAAAAATATATCTAAAAGTGAAACTGAAAATATTAATAGCCTCCAGCTCACTCTAGGTCTCTGATAGTAATCACAGAAAAACAAAAATCATCCATTTTGGGGGCTATTTTTAATTTGATCAATCTTTTGTGGAAAATAAGAAAAGTGAAAAAACACTGTGGTGGGCCAGGCAGAGCAGGTGAATTTTCCCCTGGGGACTAGGAGTAAAAGTTGAATTAATCACATCTGTGGGCAGCGTGAGAGTCATGAGTAGGATTAGTTCTGAGAAATTATGTTCCAGTAAACAACTGCCAGACTCTGACTTCTATGCTCAGACAAACCACTCCCAAGGTGAATAGGTCTGTCCTCTGCTTTCCCTGGGAAGAATAAAGGTAAGGCGGGCACATTATGCTCACTCTTATGCTGTCCTCAAAGAAACAGAATATAGTGACTTGTACATTCCTTCTGTTGAAAGTTAGGGCTAGAAAAATTATTCCTTTCCTACATGTAACTGGAAAACAGGAAAAATCAGTACGGCTGAGTCCAAAGAGAAAGTAAACTTTATAAGAGGGAAAAGTCAGTAAGATGAAGTGGTCCAGATACCTCAGCTTAAGATGGAAATTGAAAATTAGTGATTAGATTCACCAATAGAGCCTTTTGAAGTGTTTTGATAAGCAACTTCAGAGATATCCTAAAGGCCATAGCAATGCACAGATAACTTGGAAACTGAACAATAAGGATGCAGTTCCTGCGCAGTGGGAGGTTCTTTCAAAAATGTATGAAGATATGTAGGGTAAACAGAAAAAGTAAACATAAATAAGGAGTTTTAATTGAAAATACCTTGTGTATACTTACATTCTTTATCTTCAATAAAGACTGAGGATACAGGCCAAAATAGATTTATTTCTAAAGCAAGAGTATTCAAGGGCCAAGGAGAAAAGTACGTAGTATGCAGGAGAAACATAACAGGAATGAACTGAAGACATGAAAGGGTGTTACTCTTAAGAAATTACATTTAAAAAGAATTCCCTAATAAACAATATAAATTTTTTTCCTCACTCAAAACTGTATTGAAGTACTTGTTAGTGTCTTAAAACAATTCTACAAAATGTAGTGCTCACCACCATCACCAGAAGGTAGAGAGTCCTGGCGGAGGTGATCATGTGGGACACGGGTACTGGGTTATACTTTTGCTACTGCGATCTTTGCCTCTGTAGAAAGTCACACAAAGAATCGCCTTTCTGCTGAAGATAATTTTGGTGATGTGAACATCTGGCTTGCTCTTTCTCACTGGCAACTTAAACTTAGTTCTCTGAATCACCATGAAGAAACTTCAGACTGAAATGCTGTAAAAATGAGCACCTTGTCAATTACCAGATGACAGCAGAGATTTCAGCATGAAAACTGCTTCCTATCATCACCACATAGAACCTAAAGTTCTGTCACGGAAAATGCAGGGAGGAATGTGGAACAGCAGGAACCCCCATTCGCTGCCGAGAAAAATGTAAAATTTTCTAGCCAGTTTGAATGGCAATTTGACAATTTCTTAGAAAACTAAATATGGTCTTGCTTTTGGATTTAGCAGTCTTTTTATATGTACATGTGTTTACCGAGATCGGTTTTGTTTCATATAAAAACCTGCACTCAGATATTTGAAAGAGTATTATTCGTAATTGCTGAAGCTTGGAATCAGCCAAGTTATCCTTACATGCGTAAATGAGGAAATCATGTCCACCTCTTCATGGTGACTTCTCAGGAAAACAGCATCATTAACTTGGGGATTTCTTCAAGCTTCTACATTCTAAACACCCCTAACCCCTGTATTCCTTACATGGAGGATCCAACAGAGGTCTGAAAAGAAATCTGGTCCTTTTATACATTAGTCACCTATATAACACTACTTACCTTACACAACAAAAGTCATGCCCCCCACAAAATATCTTGGTTCTACTCTACTTGTCTCATTACTTAATTAGAGAGAATAAGACAATTTAGTTCTAATTTTTCACAACTGAAAAATGAAAGATTTGGAAAAGATTAACTTCAAATTTCCTTTAATTGCAAAAAATTCAAGAAAAGCTATGATTCCATGACTTTATTTTTAACGTAGCCTCTCTGTAATTACGGCAATGCATGACACGCTTTCCCCTTATTCATTCATCACAAGCTGAGGAAGGCTGGATATTATTAAAACTTAAGGACATTCTGTGAAAGCAACTCGATTTAAATTCTTGCAATCCATAAAAAGTATCTTATCTCCTCATTGCAGTGTGCCAAAGGATTTCCATTTTAAAACCTAACTCCAGTCTGACACCTTCATTAACCACTCAGATGTGTTGTTTGATGTGTTATTCCCTTCCAGAAACTCCCAGCATCCGATTGCACAGGAAAGAGATTGAGAGTGAGGCCAAAGAATGAATTTTATTAATGATTGCTCCCTGGTTTGTATACATATCGCAGCTCAGCTCCTGAGAAATTCTTTTTCCCTCAATCCATTTCTATTACCATCTTGTATTGTGCAACTGCCTCATTATCTGTCTGAAAGACCATTCAAACTGAGGCTTAACATGCTGAGCATTTGGGCAGCAAAGAAAGAGCAAGACTTTTTTTTTTTTTTTTTCTAGCAGGAAATTCCTGGGAGGTCTCTGGCCACTTTCTTTTTATCACTGACAAGTTGGTTTTGATATCTGAGGATGTAGAGATCAATACCAACTTAGCCATCAAAATGATTCAAGAGAAGAAATTCTCTAATGTTGTGCCAGGAATAATATACCATATCTTAGGACTCATGTTATAAATGTTTCAAAAATTTCCAAATGTCCCCACAGGGAATCCCCTGGAATATCCACAAGGTATTAAAAGAAGGGTTTTTTTGTTTTGTTTTGTTTTGTTTTGTTTTGTTTTGTTTGCCTACTTCTACACCAGATCCAGCCTGGGTCTCAGAGCTGAGTGTGGTTGGTATGAAGGGAGCATTAGGGATCCAAGAGAGCTGCTCCCCCTTTTCAGTGTTGATAGAATGTTATCTTAGAAGGAACGCTGCTGGAAATTTTTAACAAATCATTTTAGTTGTATTAAATCTGTCATTCAGGTCAGAAGCACTGATTAGAAGATAACTTTCAGCTTTAAAACTTTTTGAGAATGAATTAAATTGTATTAGTATATTATTCAACAGACTTTATTTAAAAGTTAGCCCTCTGGGTTGTTTCTTGATTATAGTGGGGGAATTTATCAAAACACACTGAGCTAGACAGACACCAAAAAAAGTACATTCTATCCAGTTGCCATAATGGTGCACACCTGTGATCCCAGGATTCAAGAGGCTGAGACAGTAGGATTTCCAGGGGTTAGAAGCCAGCCTAAGCTGCATAGTAAGTTCATGACCAGCCAGGACTATATCACAAGCCCCGTCTCAGAAACACAAACAAACAGAAAAAGGGTACATTTATCACGTAAATGAAGAAAATTACTTTCAAGTTAATCCTTTCAAATTAAAGCAGGGGTGGTATACAGAAGTTTTAGAGTTGACATGAGACCCTGAGAAGTCACTTTCTTAGAGGGACAACAGACCGAGTGGTCCTTGGGGAACATAGTAGGGAGAGAAAGCATCTTGACTGGAAAGGAAGAAGCAAAGTGTCTCAGCAGAGAAAGGTTCCCTGAGGTCCCTGAGGTGCTGTGGTCACAAGGCTGGGCAAATACTATGGCTGACTTATTTGTAGGGAATAAAGATAGGCAAGATGATAAGAAGCAGAACTAAAAATCTAATGATCTTTCATGCCAAGGGGACAAAGTAGAGATGGCACAAGACAAAGAGGCAAGGTGGAGTATACTCAGTGGAAGCAGAAATTCTCAGATGCACAGCCTGATGGTAAGAACAGAAAGAAGCCAGGGCGGGATGTGTTTTATTCTATTTTTAAATGATCACTTCAAGTCGTGGAGTTCTAGCTCCCTGCTCTGTGCTCATATTGTGAACTTGTTATACCCTAGACATTTCCTTAGCACTAAAATGTGAAGTCTGAGTTGGACGCCCCTCCAAGTTCCTTCTGGTTAGGAAAATCATGTGAGACGAAGAAACACATTCCATGCTTCTGTAATCACCACATCATTGAGAGATGACGCACAGACCCTGCTAACATGGGCACATGAAAATCTTCTTTGCACCTGAAAATCAACCAGTCCACTTTCTTACTAACCTTCAACCTGCTTTAATTTCTCTCTGTGGACCTAATAGATAAAGAAGCTCTATGAATCTGCTTTCTACTTTTTCAGTTGTGCCGTTTTGTTTAGTTAATTTTGAGAGTGGCAGGTAAGAAGTGTGTTTGGGTTTCAGACAGTTTAGACCAGTTCTGGGTTATGGAGTTTTTAGCTTAAGCAATGGTATCGTCAGTTTCACAGATGTTGTTATGACATATCTAGATGTCTCCCCAAAGCCTCAGGTGCTCATAGGTGTGTGGGTCTTTAGGAAGGTAACCGGGTCATGGGTGTGTGATACTGGATAGATGGGTTTATAGCTGAGTGTGATGTTGGCAGGTGAAGCGTGATGGGAAGAGATGGATCACTGTGGTCATAGCCTACGGATATATATCCCTCATGCTCCCTTGATATTTCTGTGCTACATGCTGCAAATCCATGAACTGTTTCTCCTTCACCAGGCCCCTCTGCCAGGCCACCCTGTGTTGCAACCAGCAGACTATGTACTACAACCTCTGCAAACTAAAATAAATCTCTTGTCCTTTAACTGGTGGGCACCAGATATTCTGTCCCATCATCAAGAAAGTAACTAAAATGAATGGAGATATGTGGAAACCGAGAAACTGGGAAGAAATGAAACATTTGAGTGAATCACTGCTTCTGCTAGTGCCTGTCCCTAGGACTTTCATACCGATATTTCTTTCAGTCTTCCAAGATACTTTTTACACAAAGTAACTGCTGGCTCAGAACATTGAATTTCATGCTTTAAAAGCTTCCCATGCCCAGGCACTGGTTCAGAATACAATCTTGAAATGTGAGACTGTTTTAGAAAAGCCCATAGGTAAGAGGCAAGGTTGAAGTACTGGAAACAAGAATTACAGTAATGGCTATAGTCCTAGGAATTACAAGAAAGTTTTGGAACTAGGAGGATTTTCAGATCCTCACAACGTATTTCATATTTGCAAGAGTGAAGTGGAGCCTGGGTTTGTACATAGAGTCATCCCTTAGTATCTATCAGGGACAAGTTTCAGTAACCTTGAGAATAGTAATGTCTCAGGATGGCGAAGCCCCCAAATTGCATGGCATAATATTTTTATGTAACTTACCTATGTGTTTCCTTAAAATCAACTCTTGGTGACTTATAAGAGCTAATATAATTTATTTTTATTTTAAAGAGAAAGAACAAAAACCAACAATGAAGACAAAACCAAAACAACACAAAGAAATAAAAACGATATAGAATTTCAAAACATGATGATAGGAATTAATAATGGCTATTATCTTACATATTGTTATCTTCAACAAAGTTGTACACATTACCAGATGTAACAATGCAAGATTGATCAAAAAATTAAATATAATAACAAGAACACCTAATATAATTTGTTATATAAACAGTTATTTTTCTTATTCATGGAATAGAGACAAGAAAACATCCACATTTTCACTATAAATACTCTTTTTAAAATAATATTTTTGATGTGTGGATGTTTGGATTTGAAGATGTGAAACCCACAGATAAAAGAAGATCAATTGTAATTATGATGCAAAATTTGTTCTGCTTAAGAAAGAAGAGGTATTTATCCAGCCCCCATAGAGGAGTTGTGTCCCATTCAGGAAAGTAACAAGGCAAGATGGATATGGTGGTCCAAGCCTGTAATCCCAGCACATGGAAAATGAGAGAGGAGGATTGAAAGTCCAAGCCCAGGAAAACTATGTCTCAAGAAGACCATGTTTCTAAATGAAGCGATGATAAAGAGAGGATAGGTAGATGATAGATAGGTAGAGAGATAGTGGACTGAGGATGTGGCTCAGTGGAAAGGCCGAGTTTCAAAGTGTAGGAGAAAAAGAAGAGGAAGAGGAAGAGGAGGAAGAGGGAGCAGAAGAAGCAGAAATGGAATGAAAGTGAAAGGAGGGAGAGAGGAGAGAAAGAAAGAAAGAAGAAAGAAAGAAAGAAAGAAAGAAAGAAAGAAAGAAAGAAAGAAAGAAAGAAAGAAAGAAAGAAAGAAAGAAAGAAAGAGAGGGAGAGGGAGAGGGAGAGGGAGAGGGAGAGGGAGAGGGAAAGAAAGAAGAAAGAAGGAAAAGAAAAGGTCATTTAGTCATTCGGAGTTACACAGAGTGACATCAAGAGAGAACTTGGAATAAACCCTTTTCTATGTATCTATCATAACAGCTAAAATCCCAAACATTTATAATACTAAGTAACATCAAATATTCAAAAAATATTGTGCAAAAATAACTCCCATTTATTGTTGGGGAAAACAAAATGGTGTACCTACTTTGGAAGACAGTTGATCAGTTTCTTTACGAACGCTAATCATAAGCTCACCATATAGTCTAGCAAATAAGCGCCTCCATATTTACTCAAATAAGCTTAAAACTGATGTCTACATGGAAACTCATATGTAAATATGTATGGCAACTTTACTCATAATTGTTAAAATTTGGAAACACCCAAGAGGTCTGTCAATACCTGAAGGGATAAATACAGTAAAGTGTAACCACATAACAGAATATTATTCATCATCAAGAAGAAATAAGCTAATTAACTAGTCAGGCGAGAGATTGGGAAATCTTAAATGCTGTTGGTGAGTGAAAGAAGCCAATCGAACTAGGGCTATATGCTATATAATGTCAGCTACACACCATTTCGGAAAAGGCAAAATTAGTTGTTGCCAGGGGCATGTGAGGTATGAACAGATGGAACACTGATCATTAGCGCAGTGAAATTATTCTGCCTGATGTCATAAGAATGGATACAGGTTATAAAAATTTTGTTAAAATTGACCCAATAACAATAAAGCAAGTTAACCTTGATGTGAACTATAGACTTGAATAATGTTATATCAACACTGGTTCATCATTTCTGGCAAATGTGCTAGACTGATGCAAAATGTTCTAGTAAGGGAAACCACAATGGGGTAAGACATGGGAACACCTGGGAATTATGCATTTTCCACTGGATGTTCTGTAAGTTTATAAATTCTCCACATAAGCAGAGTGTACTAATTTGAAACAAGACTTAACATTATAACATTAATAACAAGCCTCTTTAAAATCCTAGCCTCAGTTACCACCCTTCACTTGGGCTGGTGTTTGACTGTGATGCCCTTGAATTTTAACTCAAGGCATCTCAGATTGTTATAGCTCTGGGTCCCTTAGGGACCGCTGTGTGAAAACCCCATGAATCAGATTCATTTCCAAGCGTATTGAGCTTTCCCACTGGTTAATGCACATGTACTAAATGTATCTCTCCAGTATCTTCATCCAGGGCATTCTGATAAAGCCGTCTCTCATGGAAGCCTGGATGGTTCTGGTGCATACCGGGTCTCCTTTCCTTCCCTCTTCTGCACACACTGAGATTGAGCCAGTGGATACATTTTGTCCTAAACTGGGCCTATCACAGCTCTTCCATGAGACTTACATGGAAAACTATGAGAACAGATAGGCATAAGGAGCAAGAAGAGAGGGGCAAGAGTAGAAAGAAGTAAAAGACAACAAAAAGAGGAAATATTCCTTTTTTTGAGATACAAAGCTGCAGAGATGTTTCATGCTAGGAGGGCCTCCGAGGTCCATTTTTTTTCTACTCATCCAGACAATCTGAATGAGAATAAACCTAAGAACAAAGCATGGCGCTAAATGGAGAAAGGGAGCAGACAGGCAATGAATGAAGAGAAAAAAAGGAATCATTTTTTAATCAGTTATAAAATGACATTACACAATAGAGTTGTTTTTTTTTTTCTCTGTTGCTACTAGGTGTGAGTGTCTGTCATTTTCAGTAATCCTCCCAAAAAAATGGGCAGCACTTATTCCCTGGGTGCGTAATCATCCACCTCCTTCCCCTGCCTGAGATCCCGCAAGGGCTGTGCCTGACTTCGTTCCAGCACTGTAGAGTCGGAACAGCCACCAACTTCTGTTTCCAGCAAAGGAGAAGAAATAGGTTCATGACATGTACTGGGAAGACATGTTCTAAAGAAACTTTAACATTTACAGATGGAACAAACAGGAGAATACTGCTACCACATAAGAAGCAAATGTGGAAGTTGATCAGAAAGTCAGAGTTCAGGGTACACAGTGGACTGAAAGAGTAGTCAGGCTGAGGATATAAATCAGCCTGGTAGCTGGCTTCATATTCAAGAAGGGCTGTCAGGGGATGTCACTAAATAAGGGGCAAAAACGGAAGGATGTTGCACGACAGAGAAGCAAAGCTAATGCAGATGGAAGGTCAGCTGTGCTCACTGTCATACACAGCTCTAACGCCATGATTAAATCTCTCGTCTCTTACCTCTTCCCAGCCTTGTTTCACACGTGATGAACTGAAAGTACAGAAAGAGAGATAACTTACCCAGCTAAGAGGGGCCCAGGTCCGTGTGATTCATTTCATTTAGCTGAATTACAGCCTGTATATGTCTGACTGTACTGTGGCCGGGTAAAAGGAGATAGCAAGTGACTGGGTAAGGCTTTCTGTACTTCTGGATTCAGTCTCGTGAAGTAAATTTTTCCTAGTTCTTCTCCCACTTTTATATCCATTCCTGCAGTTAGCAAAGTATTCTAAAGAGGTTACTGTGTGTTCATTGCAGAGCTGGAGGAGGAGGAAGAGGAGGAGGAGGAGGAGGAGGAGGAGGAAGAGCAAGCTTCTGGACCTCCCTTGGAGACTGACTGTCTCACAGGAAAAACACAGTAAAAAACAATTTTCAGGACAACATGTGTCCAGTGATGAAGTACATGGGAAAAGCTAGGAACATAGAACTACAAATGACTTGCCCTTGGTGGGACATTCAGCAAAAATTTCACACAGGAAGCTACATTTGCAATTGACCTTGAGGTCATTGACAAGTGTAGAAAACTCAACTTCTTATGGATATGTAGTGTGAAAAGAATTCTTTCTTTGGTTAACCTCTCTATGGTGAGCAATTACATTTTTGTTCATCCACATAATCTCTGTACAATTCTCTCTCTCTCTCTCTCTCTCTCTCTCTGTCATCTCTCTGCCTCTGACTCTCTGAAAATTTCTCTTTCACTAAAAACTACCCCTTTTATTCTTTCAGGCCGTAAATTTTACTTCTCTTTGACCCCTACTAATAAATCAGAGTGACACACTGATTTATTGAGAGATTGAAGCATGACTCGAATTTGACCAACTAAGAATCACGCTCATAATTTTTGCTTTCATTATCTGTCAGAGAATAAGGACTTTCTTTGGGCTTTTTATCTGAGAAAATGTGAGGAGGGCTTGGCTGAGAATAAAGTCAATTAGAGAGGACACAAAAGAAAGAGAAAAAATTTCGATGACTTTTTACATATGTGAATCTATCAGCACCAGTTTTACTGCTATAGTCCATTGGCAAATTAGCCAAGGAAAGTCTAATTTAAAAGATATTCTACACAAATATGATAAATTCTATTTCAGTAACATGTATTCATTTCATGACTTTCTGGGGCACTTTCTTATGTATATTAGTGGAAACACTTTTGAACACATAGTAAGCCTTCAAAAAGAATTGGTTAGTCAAATTATGGGCTGTCCCCTGTCGGGCCCACTGTGTGTGAAACGTTGCCCGTGGCCTCAGGATGTAAATCGGTATCAGTGAAATCCAGAAACTCTGACCCCTGTAGGAAGCCAGGTAGGTCGATTTAAACACATCTGAGAAGCATCTCGAAGTTTAGTGATGTCTCCATGTAAAAAATAGGTAGACAAATAAAGGGGTTTTTAAATTTAATTTAATTTTATGTTTTTAAAGAGAATTTTTAAAAAAGAATAAGAACAAAGTGGAGCCCCACAATGTACGAAAGATGTTGGGAAAGGGAAAGGAGTTGTTCAAAGGAGGAAAAAACTGGGATAAGGGAAAGGAGAAAAGCAAAGACAGAAGGAAGAGGAAAAACTGTGTATGTATCCCGAAGGATGGCTGGGATTACTGCTCTGCTGAGGTCCAGGGGTTTGTTCAAAGGAACAGTTAATGCTTTATTTATGTATGTTTTGACCCACTTTGCATGTTTATATACGGTGATCTGAAGGACTAATTTGAAGACAACAACATGTACCATGACAACCATCGTTGAATTCCTCTCATCTTGTTTGGTGAAAGTCTGTGTCATTTATTATTGTATTTCATTTTATGTCTCATTCTCCTTAATGGTTGGATTAATCTTGCATTTTTTATGTTAAAGAGAATAAAAATTTTAAAAACCTGTGAAAAAGATGCAGAATTTCAAAATAGGGTGATAGGAAATCAACAATAGTTGCTATATTGCATATTGCATATGCATATTTTATATCTTCAAAGTAATTTGATGCTTAACTTTTGGATCAATTTTAAATAAAAGTTTTGAAAACAGAAATTTACCCAGCAGTGTGGCTCCCCAGTAGAGAGTTTGCCTAGTGTATGTCAGGCCCTGGGTTTGATCTCCAGCACACACCCCTCACACACAACAAAGGATATAACTGAAAAACAAGTAGTACCCGTCTCCGTTATAAACTTTAAAAAGTGCATCCAGTGGTAAAAGGTCTGACAGTGAGTGTGGAAGAAGTTGTCCAGAGATAGGATTTAAACACAAGGGTGACTGAGATGGACAAAAGAAAAGAGGTTGGACAGACCTCCTGCAGTCATAATTGGGGTAAGAAGATGAAGGAAGAAAGAAAAAAGAGAAGAGAAAACAGAAGGAGTGAGGGAAAGATGACAGAATACTACGTAGGAAAGGGGGAGATAATATATATCCTTTAATTCGATCCACACATTTGTCTATCCAGGAAATAGAGAATTTGTGTGATTTGACCCAGATGCAGCCAAGTAGGAGGCCACCCAGAGGAGGAGTTTTGGGAACATGCACTGCGCTGTTTTTGGACTAGCTCACGGGGAGCCTCTGCTATATCTGTATTAACCAGAAAACTTTCCTGAAGGCACTGGACAGTTAGCTTTTGTACAGAAATAGCATATGACTCTGTCAGTTCAGGGTCCACTGAAGTTTATACAAGGGGATCATGGACATAGGTTTAAGGTTTCCATAACTACCCTAGGGGTGAACAGTATAACTTATCTCCATTTTATGTGAGAAAAATCAGGCTTAGCAGACATTCACACACAGCTTTTCTTTTCCTTACCAATGTTATCTTGCACATACATATTAATATCTTCAAAAAATCCCAGATATGCCTCTATACTTCATACAATATTTAGAATCACATTATAGTGATTAAATGATATTGAATCCAGTGCATATAACACCATTTCTTTGGGGGAATTTATATTTCTTTTATGATACTGTAAACAATATTGTTGCAAGGATCCTTGTTTATAAAAGAATGGAATTCTGCCTTCTCTTAGGCGCTGACTTCCTAGAAATTGACGTATTGATATGAGCAATGTCAGATTTTGGAAAGAGTTTTGAAAAATTTTGTGGGAGTTCAGTAGTATTGTGGACAATCAGTTTAACAAAAGTGGAGGAAAGTTTCTTGGTTAATGAAGTAAATCCTTGTAATACAAGTACTGCTTCTAGTGTCCTTTTCTCCTAATCATCACCAAACCATAACGCCACCTTAGACAAGAAAGAGATTCGCATTTCAAGAAATAAAAGAGCCCAAGACCATAAATCAGAGAGAGCCAAACTCTTCTTTGCTTAGATTGTGAGTCCCCATTTATTTTTCTTAATTATAATATATGGTTTAACTGTGGATATTTAATAGCTTTTAAAATTGGGCGAATTGTTTTAGAAAAAAAAAACACATGGTAATGGAAATATCACCTAAATATTCTCTCCATAACATAAACTTCTCTCAAAAAGAAGTTGATCTCTTTGTACATTCAAAATTATATACTTAGGATGAGTTGTATCACAGACGTAGAAGATGAAAATCAGGCTTAAAGTAGTTGTCTTTGGTTAGAATTTCAATTTTTGGCAGTTGTCTTCTTTTTCTCATTGCCAGGATTTTGGGTTTATGTTATAGTTACTCATCCTCAGTTCATCTTGCATTATTTTTATAAGCTTTCATTTAGGGAAAAAGTAAAAATTATAGAAAAGTTGCAAAGATAGGAAAAATCATTTCAGTATGCTGGTCACCTACTTTCCCCTAACGTTAACTACTTTTATAACCATTTAGCAAAATTAAGACAACAGCACCCATATACCCCCTATTAACTAACAATAGAATTTATCTGCATTTCATCCATTTTTCCACTATTGTCCATTTTTCTATTTCAGGTTATAATTTAGAATATTACAGTGTATTTTGTCCATTTTTGACTTACATAATACAATATAGCTTTGATGCAGTTACTTTATTCGTTTGAAATGTGGCTAACACAGGCTCATATTGAATAAGAATTTCTTCTCTTCTGTTTGTATTTGTCACTTGCCTTATTAGTGTTACCTTCATTATCTTCCTCTCTTTTGAGATTTTTTAAAAATGTAAACCTTTTAAAATTAATTAATCTCATCAATTCCATACTAAAATCCCACAATTCCACTTTACTGAACAGCTCTAAACTGCAGGACTCCAGCACACAAAAGGAGGAGAAGAACTGCAAACTCACGGAGTTAGAGAACTCTCCCATCTCGCAGGGTGCAGGAAACACTGTCTAAGACCTCACATTCTGAAAAACGGAGAACCAAATGGTGCCAGCTGTAATTCATGGGTCACTATTGTGAAAATGGATATAAATTCATATGCACACATGAATATAAATGTATGTTTCAGTATGTCCTTTCTCTCTCCCCGTGCATTTGCTTATGTGCTCTATGAAGGGACCTTGTCACTGCCAGGCGACTTCACTTCTTCTGCAGGGCCTCAGTGATACTGGGTGGAAGTAATGGTGCATGATGTGGCTGCCCCTACGCTGTGGCTTCCTTTCTAGTCCGCATCACATGGGAATGTATCCTTATTTAACCAGGCTCACAAGCTCAATGTGTCAGCTCTGAATCACAGAAAATGTTCCTGAAATATGACATCTGTAGTGTTCAGGAGAGCAGGACTTTGTTGTGTGAGATTTAAACTTTCAGCAGGACCATAGAATGTCTGTTATTTCAAGTTGGACTTGATTATTTTTTTTAAACTGCCAGACTTTCAGACTATACAATACCAGCTTTCTTCAAATGTAACTCTTTAGCTCCTTTTATGGTAAAGTTTAATACTGTGAACATATGGAGGGCCTGAACGTCTGCCAAATGTTTTAAAAGACAAGGTTATAAATACCCCAGCAGCGAGCTTTGTTCCTTAATGTATGGCTCTGTTACTCCAAGTCAACATGAAAGATAAATCGGAACATAGAGCTGGCTTGGGCATTGACTTGATATTTCTGGCAAGTATTCATGGCATTTCATTTTAGAAAGAGAAAGAAAAGTGGTTGTTCTGAGGTAACATTAAGAGAGAGCAAAAGAATTAAATTTTACAAAAAGCAAGGAGCAAAATAGGAGCTTCACTGAAATGTCTCAAATGTAAATACACAGTCCAATTTTCTTACCAGTAAACTGAATTTTAAGAGTCATAACGTCAATGTTTGTGGAGTTGGTGACTCTACCTTTTGCCCCCTCACATCTAGATTTGAAGCTGACATACCTCTTAATTTATTTGGTAGTAAAGATCTTTATCCTCAGCTCAGTTCAGCTCCTTGCTGTTTTTTACTCTCTGATTTTCAAGTTCTCCTCCATCTAAATGTGGGCTCCACCCTGTCTGACTCAGCTCAAAACCCACTCGTATCATCTCTCTGACTCTGCCATTTCTCTACACTTAAATAGAGGCTTCCTGACTTGCTCTCCTTGCCCCAGCATCTGACACGACTGGTCCCATTTGTCTCTGGGCTGACAGCTGGCCGTGATCTTGCTCACTTCCACAGCAAGAGACTTTGCTTGACACATCTTTGAGATGAAGTGTCTAGGAGAAATGAACTGTTACTTGATATGAGGAAGTCCCTCTTCGTGGACTTCCCAGATCACTAGGATAATGTTTAATAATTCATACTTTCTGCAGCATAACTCCACTTTGTATCCTGAATTGCTCAACATAGTTTCTAAAGAGTCCAGGAACTGCTGGACCCAGTTCACTGACATAGCAAGATATGATTAAGGGCAAAGAGCTAAAAGAAAAATTGTGAGAATTTTGCTAAGATTACTGTTTCCATTTGCAAGCTAAAAATCTTTTTTATTTTGTACCTTATGAAATCCTAGATATCTCTAAAATGAGAGCATTGAAAAATATAATTCTCTCAATGTTTTATTTTTTATTAGTACATGTTTATAATTTATACTGACTACCTTTCATTATGAAGAATTTCTTAGAAGATTGGTACATAACTCAACTGGCATAAGGCATGAGCAGGGTCATGAAAATATCTTCTTATTATTTGTGTTAACATGCTGGGTTTTGCTATTGTAACAAGAAACCTTCGAATCCCATTAACTTGCTATCACAACAGCCTCACCCACAATATGTACATTGACTGTTTGTTGCTTGCCACTTTGCTCAAAGTTTCTTCTTCACTTTAATATCCTGGGTCACATTTTAGCTGGGACACTGGTTTCTGAGAATAAGGATAAAAAGCAGCTGTGAAACCTCATGATGGTCCATGAAACTAATGCACCAATATACCTACTTCACTGCAGCTCACAGTTGGTTAGCTAGCACAAGTCATGGGAACAGTCTGACTTTGTTAGGTGGAACAGTTTATTTATCTCACAGGACACATATCTAGGAAATGGTCTTAGGAAGATTAAACTATTACTCTGTACTACTGCAGAGAACCAATGACTATTTTGAATAAATAAAAGTGTAAAACTTAATGTGGAGTTAAGACCCAGGCAAGTCTCTTGGAGATGTTCCCTGGTTACTAGGTACCTTATTTAAAACACAAATGCAAAATGTCAAACAAACTATATTTCTCCCTTTCCTGCTTTACTGTTACTCCTTAAACAGCTATCTTGAAATACCATAGAAAGAAGGAACTAGTCTACAATAAAATCAACAGGAAAGAAGTAGAAGGTGATCTACTTAATGCGGAAAATTTGTGAAAAATATACGATGTGAAAAGGAAAAGAAAACAAAGCATCATTCTCAAGAATTATGTCACTAGGATTAGTGAAGTGGTTTTATTTCATAGCAAAAGCATTAATGGTGCATTCTTAGCAAAAGAAGAATTCAAACACTCCATCTGTCAATGAATGCGACCCTTGGCCTAGATTTCTTATCTCACTGAGCCTTATTACTTGGTTATAACATGAGAAAAATTTAAGCAAGTACATCTCAGAAATTTCAATGAGCTAATGAAATGAACATGTGAATCATAAATGGTAAAATAGAAATAAATATCATTGCAAAATTTTTATAGAGTTGTTTGTTAGGTTTTTCACACTCTGAATAAGAATTGTGGTAGACTGATCCCGTACTATGAATCTACTCTTTCACCCATCCAGCCACTAGCTGCCAATACATTCATCCAATATTCTAACCTAAGTTTCCCTACATCAGAGATTCTAAAAGAATGCAGGGCTCAATGAAGATAAAAGCATTTGCTGAAGATGACATTTATGGCCACATGTAATCGTGACCAATGTTCAGTTTACAAGTATAGTCCTCAGTATTTTCAGCTGTAGGGCTGATGAAAGAAAAACTTAAAGACAGTGGGTTGCATAAAGCTATAAATTGTCCTTTCCTTACAACACATCTCTTCTCAGTTCCTTGAGGCCTCCCTGAGGCCTTCTGCCTAGAAAACAACCCTGTTAGTCAGATTATACCTGATTTTCCCATACCTTTCAGCTTCCTGCTGAGATATAATCTTAATAAAGATGCCTTTCTTGAAAATCTTACAGAATATCATGTTCTCATGCTATAATATTTCATACATATATGTGTATGTTTATATATACATGATGTTATATCATATATTATTTCCTCAATAAACCCGAACTCAGAGAATTGAGATTATTTTGTTCACTGACCTAATTCACGGTACCTGAAAAATCCTCTGTCACAAAGCAGGAATATAACAAGATGCTTTGAATGGAGCCAATTGCTATTTAATTCAAGCTGAAGTCTTGCATTGTTCAGCTTTCGCTTAAACAATGCTATAAAACCAACAGTGCCCTGAAGTCTCAGTGAGTGACAGTTATTTACTAATGCATCTGTAGGTAGGTTGTGCTTGACTGCCAGTGTCTTCCATCTGTGACTAATTCAAAGTCAGGCTGAAGATACTCAGTGGACTTAGTGTATGATTTTCAATGGAGGAAAGTTGATATGCAAGAACCTGTCAAGCACCCCCCTCCAAAAACCCACGTATTCATGCACACACACAAACACAGAACACATACACATGTGCACACATACAAATGCACATACTTTTAACTCTTCCTCTTGGATGTGGCATATATTATGATCAATCACATTCCACTAGTCAAAACAGTACACATTCCCAAACCCAAGTTGAGTGAGAAGTATACTTCGCTCATAAAGAAGGGGAGTATTTGAGGATTCTTCAGAGGGAAAAAAAAATCTATATTCCTGTACAGCATTGTAATGTGGTGATTTATTAAATTTGCTCACATGATTGCAGAGGCTGACACCTTCTCCATTAGTTGCCTGCAGTTGAGAACAAAGAGAACCTCTAGCTGTTCATCCCAAGAAGCTGGAAACTTCAGAACCAGAGAAAGAACTAGGAGTTTGAGGCTGAGGCCTGGAAGCCTCCTAGAGAGTGCCAGCGCAGTCTATTGTTAAAGGCTGAAGACCTTGGGGTCCGACATTCAAGGACCACAGTAGCAGAAAACTTTCACCCATTTGGGAAGGAGAGTGTGTGCTGAAGGGACATTTCCTCCTCTACTTCTCAGGGCCAATCAATTTGCTCACCCACAAGCCAGTCTTCTCTGGATAAACCTTCACAGGCACAGTCAGCAGTAATATGCTACTGTCCTCTAGGTATCCTTCAATCCAGTCCAGTTGACACACAAACATTCAAGTCACAGTAAGATAAAATATGCCAAAAGGTTTCTTTCTATCCAGGAACATCTCTGCCAACTCCCTTGACAGCATTTGCCTGGGCTTGACTATCCTGTACATCCAGGCTTCACTGCCTTTCGCACCTACTTCCTGACTTGGTAACCTGTTTTAATCTTCTGAATAACTTCTTCCCTTTTGCTCTTCTCAGAGAACGTGATCTCAACTTGAACTAAATTTTTGGTTATACTGAGTGTGTTGATGTTTCATTTTTACAGTCAGCCCTGGATCTCAGGGCTGAGGAGTGGTTGGACACTCTGCTATCCTGCTTTCCCTCAGGCAGCAAACAACGTGGCTGGGACACCCTGGGAAGCAGCAGCCCTAGCTCTGCTAGCTTCTCCCCCTTCCACCCAGAGCTTATTGCTAAATAAGCTCTTTTGGAACAAACAACTATAATCAGTTGAGCCTCCTCTTGTACACAAAGCTTCTTGTCCCTTTCTCACCTTTGTGATTTATGCAATGGGTATAAAAAGTCAGAATCAGTTCAAATGCAGAGAGAAAGGAGTCAAAGAATATTTCAGTAGTGTGGGCAAAAGAAGCCTAAATTATACAAAGGTTAAGAGGCAAAGTTGACTTTTGGGAATGGTAACTTGTTGTATTGAAAAATTAGAGGCTTATGCTTCACTCACCAATTTAGGAAGCCGTGGTGCACCCCAGAGCTTGGTACCTAAATTGCTACTTTCAGGCAAAGATGAAGAGCTAGTGGTTTGTGAGTATGGTGAGCTTGATATGAGAGGGCGCCTTCCTCCCCTGTGTCCTCGCTGTGAGACTTTCAAGATCTTTACAAGACACAAGGCAGTAAATTTCAACATCAACTGAGATTTGATCAACTCTTTTCCCAAGTGCGTGAATTGTTCTGCTCCTGTCAGCCTTAGGCATCAGGTTCTGGGTTCTTTGGCCTTTGCACAAGCAGCTACCAGGCCAAAGGTAAGAAATAGCTAAAACAATAACCTCTGTTTGGAAAAGGACAGCCACTGTGACACTTCTTGCACCTCACAAGAAGTGGCACAGAACTCACATTTGTAAGGCTTTGCAGCACTGTTCATGTCACCCTCATAATGCCACACTCTGCCTATATCTCTAAGCACCACATCTCAGAAATATTACCTTCTATGGCCAACACCAAGATTTAGCTTTGAGTAACTCTTGGAGTGCAGGTTTTAACTCTTTGATTGTTCCTTGTGGAAATCCATGGTGTGAATCTTATCCAGAATTTGCCTCTACCTAGCCAAGATGACCGGTCCCCCTGGTTGATCTTTCTGATCCTTTCATCACTACCATCTCTACCTGTTTCTTTTTTTAGCCTTTCATTTTGATTTTGGGAAGACACACATATTTTCTTTTATAGGCCATAAGGTACATGAAATTGCCAGAAACACTTATGTAAAAATTTGCTACGATCTCTTTCTAAATGTAAGTTCTATTTGTATAAGTGCCTACCATAAGAAAACTGGAGTTTAGGAATAGAAAACAAGAAAAATAGGAACCTTAACAGATTTTTGTTTGGAAAGACTTAGGCAAGAGAAAAAAATTATAGGAATGTTAGCATCAGAACTCCCTCAGTTGGGACATAAAACCAGGAATGAAGTACATGCTTAAATGGAGATCCATGCCCCCAAATGCTTCTCAGTGGGTTAATTACCCATGACAAAATAAGACCTATTTGGGCATGTTTAGTTGAAGCTTAAAAGGAAGAAGACCTTAAATGTTTCAAACTTTATAAGGACCTTATAAGAAAATTTATAATATAGCATTAACTATTACTATTAACAAGTGTAAAATGCATTTTTATTATATTTTTGAACTACTCTATCTAACCTTGTTTGGTTTTCTCATAATTTTTGAACCTGAGAATGTATTCACTCAGAGAGTTTTAAAGAACCAATCTCCACACTGGAGACAGCGCTGTAAGTCAGACAGTTCCCAGAACAGAGTCCCCACCCCTGCTTGGGTTTGGCTTGCTCATAAGAACTCAAGTTCCAGCAATCTATCCCTTAATATCTGAGGATCTCTGACTGGACAATTCACCTCACCACTCTGTGATCTTGTGTCTTCATCTAGAATATTGCAAAAATAATAAGAGTACAAATATATGAGTTGATGAAATAAATAAATGATACTTACAATTTAAAATTTAAAAACAAAAATATACTTGAAAGTTCCTGTAGATATCACACTCTTTTTGTTACTTTTCTTTCCTTGCTGAGACAAAATGCCCAACACCCAAAATTAAAGAAGAAAATGTTTGTTTATTTAGCTTACAGTTTGTGGCAGTTTCGGTCCATTCTTGGCTGGTTCTGAGGCAGAGTGGCCCATGGCAGAGGGCAATAGTTCATGGCTGCAGAACACAGCAAAAACAACAAGAGCAAAAGGGAGGAATGGTAGACAAGCAGTCTCTTTCCCTCCCTTACATTGTAAACAGCCTAACCCCACCCAGGGGGCATGTAGCACTCATATAATCTCCCTTCCCTCCTCTTGCACAGGCTCAGAATGTTTACAAAGTAAGCATCCTGGCTCCCTTCTGAGTTACATACTTAACCTTCTAAACTTAATGAACAACATCCCAGCAGGGTAAGGTCATGTCCTTTTTACCCCAAGAGGCAGAACTGGTGAGTCACTTAGCCAAACCTCTAGGCTCCCCAAGTTGACACAATGTATCAACCATAACACTCGTGGATTCCTGCAAAGTACTACTTAACACCAATGAGAATTTCTATCCTTAACCATCAGCCATAACACTGAAGAAGCAAGTATCCATTGTCTAACATAACCCATCAAAATGAGCTTCCCACACAGGCTTCATGGATACATCAGGTTTTGAGGAGCTTTGGTTTATACTCCACCAGTACAAAGTTCGGAGAGGTCTGATAGATATATAATATTGCTACTTGGTCATCTACATGACCCTTCAGAGCATTAACCCTCAAGATTAAAAAAATATCACTTTAATCTTTTCATATCTCTTAGTGCTGGCCACCATGGGAATTGCAAAAACTTAACAATTATAATTTCCTACATATATTACAAAATTAAATGAAAAGTAAGTTAGGTTATAGTGCAAGTGTTATGGTGAGAAACCCTTTTAAAATGCATCAGTGGTTCCCACACAGTTGGACCTTCATAAATGTTTAATCATGGCTGTATTACTTTACTTCCCGTAATGGTTTCTGTCATTAAAATGCACTTCTACCTTCTGGAGGAAAATGACAAGTTATGCCTTTTTGTGAGCAGACAGGGAGAGTTAAGATATGGAACGGGATGCTATTAAGATGAAGGCAAAGGACATTTTCTCAGCAGAAGAAAATAGCTCAAGGATTTGCACTTCTGGACTCCTTGTTTAATCATACACATACTATGTAGAAGGGGATTTCAGGATTCAGTCGGAGGCATCCCCTGCCATTGTATTCGTATTGCTCCCAGTGCTGTGGTTTTGAGTGGTCAATGAAAGAATCACTTCACTGTGCATTTGCAGAGTTCCCATGAACAAATAAATGGGTCAGATTATGTGGTAGTGTAAGGATGAAAATAGCACTATTGATTTGTGGGGAGGGAGTGATTTTTGTTTTATTAAATAGGAGTCAGATTATGATTTTTATAGTAGTGTTGTGTGTGCATGTGTGTGTGTGTGTGTGTGTGTCTGTTGGGCTGCTAAACACCCCTATTCATGTAATATACACAACTCCATGTTTTCTGACATAGACTAACAAACAACTGTTCAAGTTAATTCTCCATTCTAAACCTAATCACTTGAGGAGAATAAATTCAGAATAGATTGAATTCCTTATTTAAAACACCTAATGCGTCATTGTGCATTGTATTTTCATGTTAACGTGCATGCACAATTATAGCTTTTCTGTTTTGTGTACTTTTTTTTACTAGCCACATAACTGACATTTTCAAAAACAGCAAGTACCAGAAATTATATAGGGTCAGAGAAACACAGAACAGGGAGAGCTTTCATATTTATCAAGCATCAGTTAATATAACCCTTTTTTTTTGCTAAACATAGTTGTGTGCTGCGCTATTCTACTCCACTTTTATTATTACCATCTGTAAGCAACACATTTGGGATATATAGTGCCTTCCCCAGTTTATGTTTTTATTTTAAAAATTTAAAAACTGACAAAACAATGAACACAAAATCAAAACAACACAAAAACAACAAAAATGATAAGTGACCTCAAAACAAAATGACAGAAATTTACAATGGTTGCTATATTACATACTGTTATCTTCCATGAAGTTGTTCAGTCCACTACACATAAGAATGTAAGATTGATCAAATGATCAAAGACAGTAACAAGTAAAAATAAATAAATAAAACATTGGAAATGATGCAGAGCTTCGCCATACAAGATGGTAGGAGTTCAACAATGGTTGATATACTGCATATTGTTTTCAGTTCAGCCATTCTGATTACCAAATCCAAGCGTGCAAAATTGGTCAAGAAAAAAGAAAATTTTAAGTATTGACTGTTCCTCTCAGTAAACCACAGACAACAGCAATACACCTATTCCAGCTCTCCTTGTATAAACATATAAATTTTGTTTTTCATTTAAAAAATATCTCAGATACTAGTTGTGAAAGATCCAAAATCAGAATTTGTCTTTCAATCTCTAACACTCATGAAACTGAAGTTTTTCCAATGTTTGAAGAACCGTAAATAGTTGTCCATCTATGGTCATATAAAATGCACACAGAGATACCTGAGGGGAGAATGATGGACAGAAGCCAGTGACAGGAGCTTTACACATCATTTCCTAAGGTCAGAAACAAGTCAGCAGTGGAAGATTCCAAAGTTGACATGCTTCAAAGTATCTTAGAAATGCTACCCTGATGATTAGATGGTAGGAAAGAGAGAATATGCAACACAGATTAGACAGAGCAGGATGAATGAATGTTACGATATCACTAAAGAGGTATTTTTCAAAGTAAAAAACTATAGTACAAATAGAGAAAACAGTGGATTTGAGATTTTAGCAAGTATACACTATTGGATTTATTGGGCAACTCCATATGTGGCTAGAGAATTCTACCATGCTGAAATGTAAGTAAATAAAAAATTACTCATACCAAGACAGAACCTAAAATCGCTCCTACATAGTTTTGCTTTGCTATCTCCTCTTAAGAATTGTTATACACGCTGTATTTTGTGAGAGAGCATATCTATGTAGACATAAGGAAAAGCCAAACAAAACCACATTTGCATGCAGCCCAGGATTCCCTCATTCTTATTAATAGAAAAGGAAAAGATGAGACCTTTCCCTGGGCTAAAAGGGAAAAACAAACAAGAGGAAAAAATTAAGAAAGATTTTGCCTTAAGTTTTCAGAATTGCTTTTTATTGGTTCAGAGAGAACTAAAAGTTTTGATTTAAGAAGATATGAAAGTTACCTACATGTTCATTTGTAGTAAAAAAAAAATCAGAACTTACATTCAGGAGTAGTAGTACTGATAGCTAAAACTCTATGCAACAGATTGAACTAATATATATAATCATTTCAACAGTTCTATGAGGCAGGTACTTGTATCAGTCCATTTTGTGTTGCTACCTTACAGATAAAAGAGGTTATTCAGTCTTCAGTTTTAGAGGTTGAAAGTCTGGGACTGGGTGGGCCCACTGATTTGTTCCTTGGGGAGCAATAATACAGCATGAGCAGGTGTGAGAGTGATCACATTGCAAGAAAGGAAGCCAGAGACCTGAGAGGGTCTAGCCTTACTTTTCTTTAACAACCAAATGTCCCAGAACTAATTCACTCCACAAGATCAGAATTAACCCTTGTCAAGGGCCAATTACTGTTTAATAATTCTGATCTCTTAAAAATTCCAAAACTTCCAATCATTGCCACCCTAGAGAGGATACTACCAACACAAAACCTTTCAAAGACACACTCAAACCATAATAGTCTATTTTTAGCCTTATTAATAGGGATAAAACCAGCTAATTTCACTTAAAACCTCTCATTAAATTGCTTGTCAAGATATAATTCATCATTACACACTCAGATCTCAGGTCTATAGTAAGTTTGTTAACCTTAGCATAGATGGGAATTTAGGGACAAAAACTAGGGTAAAGTAGGTATTAATTATATTTCTTCTTCAAACCTTCAGTATTGCATGAAAAGTGTGACTCTGTATTTTGGAACTGTGTGTCCTTGCTCTGAGAAATTGAAACTTACACACATACACACACAAATAATTTAAAACCTTTTTCTTTAAGATTCTGTGGTGTATGGGACTACATTATGCTTGCATAGGCTGGGCGTTTGTAAACTCTCATGTGTGTAACCATTTTACCCTATCTTGATTATGAGTAGGGGTCTGTCCCCAAGTTGATTTTCAGGATCCTTCTCAACACAAGGCTTTAGCTGACATTAATGACAGACTACGGTATCACAGACGGTGAATTTAGTTTTCTAACCAAGTTGTACAATACATGTCCTATATACTTTCAGTTTCTCATACCAGAGAAACAATACGGTATTTAAGTGTGTGAGTCCAATTTATTTCAGTTAAAAGTAGAGTCTCAAGGTGAATCCATTTAGCTAGAAAAGTCTCAAATGCATCCTTCCTTATAGCACAGTTGTACTCCACTGTATATTTACAAAAGTAAACACATGTTCTTTACCTATTCATCAGTTGATGGGGATTTGGGTTGCTTTCAAGTTTTAACTCATAAGGTGTGCTGTTATAAACACGGTGTTCATATACTGCTGTGCTATAATGCTTTTGTTTTGGGAAAATACCAAGAAAGGGAATAACTGGGTCAAATAGACTCTAGTTTTAGAGGGTTGTTTTGGTGTGTGTGTGTGTGTGTGTGTGTGTGTGTGTGTGTGTCTTGGTACTAGGAATGGAACCCAGGTCATGCTTGCCAGGCAGGCACTGCATCACTGGGCTGTACTCCAAGTCCTAGTTTTAGATTTTGAGGACTCTCCACACTTATTTCCACACAAAATGTATAATAGATATTGGGAAATGGGAAGAAAATACTCAGGTGAAAAGGAGAACAAGGGAGGTGGGAGGGGAAAAGGAGGGAAGGGACATGAACAAAAGAGAACAGAAGGGAAACAAAGCCTTTGTAAATAAAGAGGTGAAGAGGGGTTCAAGTGAGGGGAGGGGAAAGGGAAAAAAGGAAGAAGCAAGATGTACCATGCACAGTTACAAATTCCCTATGATGAATGTGATCATTATGTATATCTAAAATGTGCCAATCAAAAAAGAAAGAACATTTTTCTGTAAAAGTATCTCACTCATGTCAACCAGAAAATAAATGTTTCTGCAAATATTTAAAAAGAGCAGCTATAACGAGCCATGAGGCAATGCTCAGAAAATTGAGTAATCTCTGCAATTCTGTCTCTGGATGCAATTATCTCCACACACTGTGTCCTGATACTGTTAAAAGATAAGGACCTGAAAAGTTTCTCTGCTGAGAGCACCTCATTCATTCTCTGAAAATCTATTTTTAGTGTTGAGATAATTGTTAATAAGGTTGCTTCGGCAGTAGGTGTTAGATTAAAAAGGAAGTCAGTGTTTGAGTGTGTTAATAGATCAATAGTCACACTTTAGGACACTCTACTTGACATATCCACGCTTGCTGTTCCCACCCAAGTTCTACCACACACCAGAGAAACAGGAAAAGAAGCATCACAGACAAGAATTCTGTCTCTGATTTCCAAAGATGTGACACAAATCCTGAAAAAAAAAAAAAAGCGTAAATATAAAGGCCACATAAATAAGGATTCATAAAATGGTTGTGCTATGTGTTACTAGCTCTCAGGGACTATACAGAGATGTTTTTCACCCAGCAAATTAAGTAAATGAGCTAGCCTTGGCTCTCTGAAAGAATCACAGTGGCTCAGACCTCTGGCTCTCTGGACCATACAGTTTAATCATCACCGGACTGATAAGAATATCTTATTGAAAGGCAAAGGGTGTCCACTCAAAAACATGGGAGGAGGTGGTCTGCAGTGGAGAACTAGAAAATGTGATCACAGAGGCTCACGCTGAAAATGTCTATCCAAAAATGTCTGGAAGAGGAGCAGCCTTAATTGGTCACTGCCCTTTTAAGATTTTTGGGTCAGAACAGCAATTCCAGAATTCAGTGGACTTCTTCAAATACAGACAGATAACAGGTCCCAAGGAAATGGAAATGTCCCTAAATCCCCAAATGACCTTTTTTCTTTTTCTTTCTTCTTCTTTTTTTTCTTTTTTCAGTCCAGAAATGTACATTTCAAAGTAGGAACTTTAAAACCAAAATATCTAATCATGAATAAAAGGCTACAGCTCAGCTCTTGAAGAACTGCCCTAACTGGCTTGTTCTAGCAGTAAGAACAAATTCCTTTCATCAATACACTTGTCTAAAAGCCAGCACTTTATGCTGAGGAGGGCAGGAACACTTTGAATCTCAGAGGAAACTTCCCTGACTTTAATTTTTAATTAAATCTTTGCTTGCCAGCAATAATATAGCTTAGGAAAAAGTCGCCCCCCAAAATTGTGATTTTTAAGTGGAGCCAAGAGAGTGAGGGTAAGAAGTGTTTAAACTCTAATTCCTTAAAATATTTTTAGAGAGTAATGCAATGTTTGGTTGAAACATAACCGGTATTTATCAAGTACACGCTCTGTTCCAGATTCTGTGCCAGGTGTTTCACATATTTAATCATGTATTATCTTCTCAACCCCCCACGAGACAGATTCTACTTTCATTCTGCTTTTCCAGATGAGAAAGTTAAATTTGGGGGAGTGTAGTACTTAGTAATGTGTTTTGGCTTTACACCAAGAAAGAAGGCAGACCACAAGTTGAAACTTAAACTTTTGAATTTACTGTCCACTTTCTCAAGCCTATTGTTTCCAGTGAAGAAAAAAAAAATGAAGGAAGCTCAGAAAAGACACAAAATATACAGAAATATATACACTCAGAATCTGACAGAAATAATTTCAATTTCAGAAATAATTTCCTAGTAAATATTAGGAAATTGTCCTTGCCCCTCTTTTTCAAAAGGAAACTGTAATTTACTGGATAATAAAATTCTTATTTTACTTATATTTGCTTTCTGTTTTTCTCAGTAGATTTATTACTTTTGATCACACATGAAAATGAATGTATAATTTTTGCTTCAAAAACAGGAGGGCCCAAAACTCAACTTTTTAAAGTAATTCAATTTGTTACAAAGGTGTGGATCATACAATACCAATTCTTCCTCTTTCTTTCCCTCTTTTTCTTTCTTTCTTTCTTTAATGCAAATAATGCTATCAACAAAATAATATTATTTACTCCTTTGCTTTGTTGTGGAATGTAATTAAATATCAGCGTTAATTTAGAATGCAGAAAAACACTATTGTGGTTGCCATTTTTAAGTTTCTAAATAACTAATGATCCACTTAAAAGGGAAATTTTCTTCGCAGCAAAGCTACATAGCACTCTAGAAATATATACATGAAAATCCAAAAGAAATTAAAATACTTATGGAACTAAGTAAAGAAGTGCTGAATAATTATCATGTGATTATAGTGATTTTGGAGCTCTCAGAAACCTGGCCGACACGTAATATATGAATAGGATCATCACTGTCCCTGCTCCAACTGGGTGCTCCACGTGAATTGCTCCTGTAAACCAACCAGGACAACAGTTATCCTCTGGAAATGAAAAGTGGTAGCAATGTCTGTGATTCCGATAGGGCTTACACAGTTTTAAGAGTCTATAATTTCTCTTGTGCAAGCAAAAACCCTAGGAAGGGTAATATTTATCCTTCTCTAGAGAAGGAAACAGAAATCCAAGGACCTACCCTGATTCTCAAGTTAGACTCTGCTCATCAGTGGCAGACACTTGCCAGAATATTTTCATTTCTGACATTAAGTCTACTGCTACAGCTTCATAGCGTAATGTGAACACACATCATGGTTCAGTGAATAGACCTTCAGCTGAGACACAGTCCTGTATATCATAGAGTCATCAAGCAAGAAAATGAGCAATGGCCCACTATGCACAGGAAAGTGCTGAGCATTGAGGATTAACTATGCGGAGCAAAGTCTTTCCACATCTAAAGGAACACAGCTTACACTCATAGTTTCTCTTATATGAGAAACCCAAAATATACATAAATTAAACAGCAAAGTAAGTGATAGATAACAGGAAATGGAAAGATAGAACTTTGCAAATGAGAAACAGGCCAAGAGGTAGAGGGAAGCAGGTGGGAGGGGAGGGGAAGAGATGGTAGCGGAGATCTGAAGAACATAGAGGCAGTAAGAAAGCCATGTGTTCAAAGTACGTGGGAGACAGGGTGTTCTAGAGCAAAGGGGTAAAGTTGCGAAGATACTGATGGAGGGTGAAGGATGAAGAAGCAATTGGAGGTCAGAACCTAGTCAGTCTCTTAGGCCATTAAAATGCATTGTGCATCAAAACCAGCGGGAGGCAACTGAAGACTGCTAACAGTTGAGGAGTGGAAGGATGATACGACTTCATGGTAGACCAGAAATCTAAGAATATCCCAAGTTGGCATCATCTGAGGTTAGTTAATGATCTCAGCATCATGCCTCAATTAAATTTTGCACTGTGCGGGGAACCACTACTTGATCAAAAATGAAGGCCTTCCCTCTCTTTTTAAGAAACAGCTCCTCTCAGAGTACACAGAGGAGAGGGGAAGGCCACAAAACTTCTTACTACACTCTAAATATTAGGGGTATAAAATATTGCATATGATTTCAGGAGTGAATATAACCAAAGAAAAATTGCAGTCCTAGCCCTTTCACCTGCTAAGCAAGGAACCTGAGGGTCAAGTGGGGAGTTATCAGGACTCACAAGTGAGCGCAGGAGGGTGATTTCTCTGGCTGCTTTAGCATTTTTCATTACTACGGAGACATGTGCAATTTTCAGGGGGAATAGTCATCCCTCTTCATTCTGCACTGTAGGAAACTAAGATGATATGGCACTTTCAGATAAGAAAGAGCAACAGCTCTCAGGTGACTGGTAAATATCCATTTCAGTAGCAGTGGGAAAATTAAATGCAGGAAGCATGCACACATTTATGTATTTTCCATATCAGAAAATGACCTTGTTAACTGTCATCTTTGTATTGAAGCATCTCCCTCAGCACAACATATATTAAACTTGTGGATTCTAGGTATAAATATAGTTACTAACCATTCATTCAGCAGCATGGATTAATCACTTATGTGCACCAGGCTGTAATTCAATTAAATTCAATTCTCTTCTACAAGTATTTGGAAGGTAACAAGAGAAAAACCCACTAGATGCAGTTCTGAACATTGGTTTCAATACTTACCAACTATGATGTTACTGGAAACATGCAACCCTCCAAAGTTTCCATGTCCTCATCAGTTAAAGCTGGATGATAAATCATAATGGACTCACTGTACATGGCAGTTAGTCAATGAAATCAGGCTACATACTTGACACATGGCACTTCATAAATGTCACCTAAATGCATGACCTACTGAAGGAAACACTCTGGGTTGGTATTTTGTTGACTTTTCCTTTTGGTAGTTGTGTTTCTCAACAGGTGCTTTGCGTGTTTCTCTACTTGGGGACCTGTGGAAAAAAGAACCCATCTATTTCTTCAGGGTAGCAATCCCTATTACAGTAAACTATCTTTAGGGATTATGATCCCTATTACTTTAAACTATCTTCAGGGACTACGAATTCAAAATTAGCTGCAGTGAATGAATTCAATTTAGCAGAAAGCCTGGGATGTGTTTTGTCAGACTTTAGAAGATCTTTCCAAGCAGGATGGAGACAATGGTACTTCTTTTCCTGGCCCTGGTAGTCTCTGCTTAAATGAACATATTTTTATCATTAAATAAAACTTATTGGAACCCTTCTTTATTCTTGCTACACAAGGATTTGGCCCAATAGTGAACTGCTAACTGGCTACCCAGTGGGGCGGTCTGTGACCTAGAACTTAACTCAGCTAGAGAAGTTGTGATGTCTACTTACATTAGCCATCACTGCCAGTGACAAGGATGGAATCCAGGCACTGCTGGGACAAACATTTGTGACTCATAATTCATTGCTTCATGTGCCAATTTCTGTTTGGAGTTTGGGATATACCTGAGAGTGCTCGCCTTTGAAGTGGGGCAGAATTTCATATTCAATCATGGTTCCTGCTGTTTGATGAGTTATACACTGTTATGCCTTAAAAATATATATATATATATATATAATATAAATATAAAATAACATATTAATATATGTATAAATATAAAATATATAACAATAAATTATATATATTTATAAATCTAAGCCCCCATGGTATGCACACATACACAAATAAATGTCTGGTGTTATTTGTAATACACTAAGCTTTTTAAGTTCCACAAATTGATATAGTGGAGAAAACACAATTCTCAGAATTTGGATGGACCCTAAACCTAACCTCTTGCCAATTCCATGGTTTCGAGAAGCTCCTCCTTGAGATTCCAGTCTAGGATGCTAACAAGGAGGTGTCTATGGTATAAATATTAAGGACGTCAGACACATCCTGATGAAACCCTTCAATTTTGCACCCTCAGCATCTTGCTTGCCTCACACTAATGCTGGCTCTGGTTCTGGACCTCAGTGTCATATACCTGAGGCATTTAAAGCACTTGCTTCTCTACATACCTGGACACCTAGTAAACAGTGGCCTTTAACCAGTAACTTTCAGAAACACAAGCTTCTGCTACATTCAACCCACATCCAAGTATTATACCTGACTCCTTTCAGGACAGAGTAGGTCTCCATGACCATCCAAGGATCCCACTAGACAGTAACCATGCACCATCAGGCAGAAGTGCTGAGACTCAGATTAAATAGCGTGATGGCTCATATTAATTGATAACTTGATCAGTGTAAAAAAAGCCAAGGAGGTGAGAAAGGACATGGCCAGATATATCTGGGTGGGTCATGGTGGTTGTGACCTGGGGAACTGTGTCTGCATTTTGACTCCTTCATCTAGAGCTGTCCCCTGCTCTCTGCTTCCCGCATGCCATGAGGTGAGCAGCACTCCTCAGTCACATGCTTCTGCTGTGATGTGTCAGCTTTGGAACCAGCTGAACATAGACCAAAGCCTCTGAAATCATGATCCAGATTAAAATTCTCCTCCTTTAAGTTGTGGATATAAGAATTTTGTGGCAACATTGCAAAAGCTGCCCAATATAGACAGTAATGTGTGGCCTTTTGTGGACAATTCTGGTAAGCCAGGCCATCCACAAACAAAATAAAGCGCATGCACAAAAGCAAACGAAATCCCAAATAGCATTTAAAATATATTTTCCTGCTCCTTTGAGTGTGTTTTAGGTAACAGCTTCAAAGCAAAATCAGCAAACCAGTGTTCCACAGCAGAGAATCACTGATCATTTCAGAAGCAGCTTTGCTCTCTATGATTTACACCCTCTGGTAATTAGGATTGCGTTCCACACAGAAGTTTCTTTCTTGTGCCTTATGATTTCATCAGGACTATTACTCCATGTCATAAAATGTTCTTAAAATGCAATTCTGAGGAGCTGAAAAGCAGACCACTTTGCAGATAACATAACCGACTTTGGTGGGTCTTGTGAGTCTGTAACATGTACTATTTTAATGACTGCCATTTGTCAATCCATATTTTTACATGTTAGTATTTATAAATTGATTTATGCATCAAATATCATTTTATTAGACTCTCTGATGCAAATTGCCAAATGTTTTTTCTGGGAAACCACCAGTTTACATTACCTATGTTTGATATTTTAGTATGTGTCAAAAAAAGACATTTGCAACTGAGGGAACAGCTTATGCCTTTAAGTTCTTTATCCACAGACAAACCTCCTGCCTGTCATTCCTCCTGCCCTATAGCTGGTCTTCTCTTGGGAGATTTACTTCTGTGCTGTGTTCAAAGACAATATATCTAGGTCTGGCCAAAGGAAGGGTATCGTCTTCCTAACTTTCGTCTCACAAAAACAAATTAAATTCTTGAAGAGCAAGTAGGATATACTAGGCACGAAGCAAAGGAAAAGACACTACAGAAACTCAGCCTCCCATGCTACAGCCAAGTACAGCTGGACAAAAGGGCAAGGGGTTCTGGGAATTACTTAAATATTATAACCATATGCTGCATCTCTGAGATCCAAGAGAAAATTGTTTAAACATTTTATCTGGATCCTTTATCATTACCATTTACTAACCACATGTATTTTACTTTATTAATTGTTACTAAAATCTTACAACATGGATAGTTGTTATGATTCTTAGATGAGAGAGCAGATTCAGTGAAATTCAGCAGTGCTCCCAAGAATAACCAACTAGTTAACAGCCATGCTGGATATCACACTCAAGCCTGACCCAGTGACCATTTATTCTAGCAACAGTCTCCTAACTCACAGAGAATCTTTCACTCCAGCAAACTGATGTGGATGTTGGATTTAGCAAGCAGATGTTTTTAATCCTTCTGACATGACACTATTTTGAAATTCCTATTTTGATCTTTGATGTTCTCTCTGAAGTACTTTAGTTTGGCCTGGCCACCTCTAAAACTAATCATTGGTGACTTGATAGTTACACTTTCTCCAATAACTTTCCTTCTTTAAAGTTGTTTGTACTTCCAACAGCCCTTATACACTGGGTACCATTATTATGTGCATCTTACAAATAGAGAAGTAAAGACCCAGAGAAAGTAAGAAGTTAGTCTAAGACTGCACAGTGATTGCAATAGGATAATTGATTTTCATATTCAGACCTTCATAGCTATGGTCTCTAGGAGCTTCCTGGTAGCACCTTAGCTTCCATTATAGGTGGGAGATGAGAAATAGCCTAGAAAAAGCCTAAATGAGACTGCTAGACTATCCTAACAGTGTAGGGGAAGTAAGCGATACTCCACAGGAAGCTGGTAGTTTGATCTAACAACTGAAGGTTTTGAAACACAGATGAAAAATCAGTTGCCGCTATATCACCTTGCACTGAAAACATATTCAAAATCATCTACCTCATTTACATTTTATGGCCTCTTCTGTACAGAATTCCATAAGTTTTATCTTTACACACACACACACACACACACACACACACACACACAAACTACCAGCATGCCTATGACCTCCACCTGGCCCCTATTGCAGGGACACATGCTTGACATTAATTGCCTGAATGATTTCAACCAAAGAATGGCACATGAATTTAAGCAGCTAACCATCCAACAAAGAAATTTCTATTAATATTCACAAAACTAAGAGTGCAGTAAAGCACAAAGTCAAATTGATGCTGGTTTCATTCTGGTGATGAATACATTCCAATGCTTCTTGGCGTTGCAGGGAAAGGAGATAATCTCTTGATAAAACAGAAAACCTGCGCTACGTGACAGACACCACCAAGTAGGTCTGGAGTGCGTCCTTCAGATCAAAACAAGTCTTCGTGTCATTAAAGATCATGATCTCATGCATATTCTCCAGCAGCATCTGAATGGAAGGTGGCAAATATAGTGTTTTCTTTCAGAAATATTCTCCATTTTTTCTTCTGGTATCAAGAATCGAACCCAGGGCTTCACTCTTGCCAGGCAGATGCTGTACGCCTGAGCTACGTCCCTGGTGGAGAATATCCATGTCTTACTGTCTTCAGGTATTTGGTGACTACAGCCAAAAATAAAACTCAAAATGATAGATATGTGTCTCCTTTTACAACTATGCATTTTCGGGGGCATATCAAATGGTGTACTGTAGGATATACTCCCGATTTGAGTGAATAAATGGGCACATGATCATTATACTATGTTCTCCAGCAAAACAGAAAATAAGGATACACCATGCAGTCTCTAGGCTCAAGTTGCTCCACTTGCCCATGAACAAATTAGGTGTGTTGTTTAGTTAGAAGCATAGAGATTATATGTGGTGAGGTGAGAGAAAATGTCATTTCTTTTTAATGTGTAGAAAACTGGAAGTATACGAAAAACAGGAATGGAATATTTTGGAAGGATAAAAGAGTCACATATTTTTTTATTTACCATCTGTGTAAACTTGAGAAAAATTAGAGAAGCTTCCTGAACTTTGCTATGACTGCCGCAGAGGCTAAAATTCCTGTTTAGGACTAGTGAGCTGGCATATGTAAAGTCCCTATTAATACAGGATAACTTACATTTATCATTCACTTTACAACACATACTATTCTATGTGAGTTCAATTTCCTTCAAAGCATCCACATTAAACAGGGATTATCATCTTACAGAAGAGAAAACTGAGTTTCAAAGGGTTGACATATTTGGCTTATAAGTGGTACAGCTGGGACTCAACCGTAGGCAACTTGATCCTAAAGCAAAGTTCCTGATCATGATAAAATACTGGTTCTTGTGTGTCATAAGCGATTTACACCTGGCTTCCATGTCAGGACCATCAGTTGAAGAGTTGGCCAAGTTCTCTTATTAAGTACCTCACAATGATAATACAGATGAGCGCAGTCCCTATCAGTGGTCCAAAAGGTTGCAGACTTGCTTCCAGACAGTGTGCCTCAAACATGATGCACCTGAAACTGTGGGCAGCAGCAGGATAGAACTAGAGAACGTGGGCTCTGAAGCAACTCTACAGTAGGGTCTGGTGCCCTTTTTGTGACCTAGTAGCTGAGAAGCCCATGAAAAGACTTACATCACTCATCTACTTGTTGTAGCAAGTAATTAGCACCATAAAAATAACCCAAGTAAAATCCAAGAAATATTGCTAATTATGGCTGAAGAGGGCACACCAGTGGCTATAATAGCAAACAGTAGTCTTAGTAATAGCCATAACTGCAATACAAATCATATTTGCGGCATAAAATTTGTCGTATTAGTTTAGTAGGGCTGTCATAATGAAATACCACAGATGGCTTAAACAATACATATTTATCTTCTCACAATTCTGAAAGCTATGAGTCTCACATAAAGATGTTACAGTGGTTGATTTCTACCGAGACTTTGCTTATGGACAGTCATCTTCTTTCTGGAACTTTACCTGTTTTTTTCCTCCCCATAAGTCTGTATTCAAATATCCTCCTCTTTAAAAGGACATCATTCATTTTAGATTTGAGACTCCCCTAATGGTATTATTTTAACACAATTATGTCTTTGCAGATGTCTGATTCTAAGGCACTAGGGATTAGAACTGCAAAATATGAGAGTTGGGACAGCATAATTCATTCAAAATAGTCAGCTTTACACATATCAGTTTCTCATGGGCCAAGAATCTATCAGAATGTTTAACATTATAGAATTTAGGACTCTTCACCTTAGAAATAATGAATTGTGTGATTCAAGCAAGACTGGACCTTTGGTCCTCAATCTAAAAGGTATCACAATATTAATGTATATATTGAAAAGCTCAAGGAGAATTTTGCATGTGTGTTTTAAGGATGGCAATGCTAAAATATTTCTGAGATCTTTAACTGAAAGATGCCATGCAAAAAAGTTCCTGTACAATGAAAAGCTGTCTTGCACTGCCTATGGCTTCTGAAAATCCATCAGATAGATATTCAGGTGGATTTGAAACTTTATAATGTAATATGACCAGCTTCAAGTTCATTCTACATATGGACAAGTGAACTTGAAAAAGGCACTGAATTTTTCAGGAATACAACTTTGGTGTAAATTGAGAAAGATAGTCATGCTGTAAGTTTTCCAGAAGTTTACCTTTACAGAAAATCATATCATTGTGAAAAGACCCTTATTGACATGTATATATCTATCTACCAGAGTACATCTGCTTCACTCTGTATTTTCAGCAGCCTCATTCAGGATGGTTTGTATATGGATATAGTTTTATTTTACTATTTCACTATTTTTTTATAATATGTTGTCATAATTTTTAAGGAAAATAATTGTTATTTTATTAAGATCTACCTCTTTTTTTTTTTTTTTTTTTAAGAATGGGTCTCACTATGGAGTTCAGGCTGGCCTTGAGCTCACTTCATAGCTCAGGCTGGCCTCAAACTCAAAACTATCCTCCTGCCTCAGCCTCCTGAGTGCTGGGATTACAGGCATGCACCACCACGCCTGACAAGATCTACTTTCTTAGACTTCTTTCTGTATTATATAAGGCATTGCACTGATTTTTAAGTTGCATATGTACGTAGTTTATTTACAGTTATGTTACAGTTTATGTTACATAGTTTATGTTACAGTTTATGCAGGAACCTTGGTTTACATCCTGCCCCATGATTCTGGAGATGGCTGTGGTCACGTTCTTCCGTACATACAGAGGTCGTAAATGGAAGCAGAATTTGGCCGAATGTTTCTGTTCACGACCTGAATTGCTCGCAAATTGCTCGTATCCATTAACAGAGCTATTTCTATATCTACAGATTGAACTTCAAGGTACTAAAATGAGTGTTTAAAAATATTTATTGTAAAAAGACTCAGTAAGATTCAAAGTAGCCACACTCACAGTGCCCCCACATTTCTTGTGAGTCAAAGGTTGGACTGTTGTCAATGAACTCTATTGTTCTTCTGGCCAAAGCCAGAAGAGGAAACTAAAGTCTGAAAGGACAAGCAACTGGCCAACGTCAAATGAGAAGGCTACAGTCACATGATAATGTGTAAATACATAGCACCTCAGAACGTTGATTCCGGATGGGGCTTTCCCACATGGGTGTGGCGAATTATGCAACCTAATGAAATTATGATCAGCAACAAAAATCTTTGAGTTTGGGGGTGGGAAGGAGAATGAACACAGAAAATCTGAGGACTATGTTATGATTCTGCATTTCCTTCTGGCCTATGATGGTCTTATTTGTTCATGGTTTTAAATTAATTTTTCAAGTTTACGCATCCAGTTTAAAACTCTATGAAGGAAGAAGATAAAACACAGTAATTAGCTTACTGCCCTGCAATTATTAAAAGGCTACGATGTCAGTCCCCATAGGAATCTCCTGTTTGTGGAACCATCTTGAGAGGAAGTATTGCCTTATTCTTTCCTGCACATATTTTATGCTATGTCACACGACTCCCACCACACTATAAGGGGAGCAGCAGCCCCTTTCACGTTAGTGTTAGGTACATAGACTAAGCCCATCAGCTTCATGGCAATCAGCAGAACTCTGAGAAATATCTCAGTAAATTAAAGGCATTGATTGTGAAAACATACTTTTATCAAAACTTACAGTAGTCCTCTGATACATAGATGATAAAAACCATATTATAAAGATATTTCAGTTTTACCTGTAATACAATTTCTTCACTTCTGCCCTTGATTTCCCATCCTATTTCTTACAAAGCTCGGCTAACCCAGCCACACAAAGGGCAAGCTGGAGTGACTTGTCACCAAATGTTTCCTACGTTCAGGTTTCCTAACCTCCTCGGTTCATCCAAACCCTGTGTTAAAGACCCACCTTCAGTAAGAAGCAGTCCTATTTCAGCTCCTCCTATCCTGTGCCCCTTCATATTCTGTTAACTCCCCAGCACAGCACAGAACACTTGAGAGTGTCATTTGATGAGCTTTTTGCTGGGATTTCCTATTCGTTCAAAATAGAATTGTTTAAAGCAAACATAGTGTCAGTGTTTATCTTGTGGTCTCCAGGACAGCATGTTGTACACTGCAGCTTAGTTATGTTCAGGGCACAGAATACCTGATATTTTCAAGAACAATTGAAATATGTTCTTTTACAGTATTTTGATTCTTCCTTTTAGATTGAGCCTTCTCATTCATCCAGAGCCAAGAAACCATGTCTTAAATATACCTCGCGAAAGAGGCAAAGTCTACTTAGCTCCACGTAACTGCAGACATGGTTTTACACTAATGAATCTCTCTCTCTCTCTCTCTGTCTGTCTGCCTGTCTCTCTCTCTGACTGTGTCTCTGTCTCTCTCTCAAATTCATCACTTAAATTCAAGCGGTTAATGAGGGTTGCTTATAGTCTTGTGAAAATTATTTTCAGCTGAAAATACAATTTCCGTGAAAGCTATGAGCTTGTAAGTCAACTTTGATGGACAGTAGGGGTGCTTGAGCCTCAGGATTTTTCTTGGTCCAGGAAACAATGCCCTCCTGGGAGGCCATAGGCACTTGGGCTACGGTGCTGCAGTGGTCCTTACTGCTGAAATCAGCCAAGTGGCTGGGGGAGTTAGAAGAGACTCTGTCCTGTGCTGCTGACAAGAGAAAGATGGGTTAGAGAGTCCCAGGTGCTGCAAAGAGAAAATTTCATTAAGAAGGAGATGAATACATTCATATTAGAATTGGAATTAGGGAATGAATGAAGATGCTATGTGTGCAGTGATAGGGATAAAATTATATAAGTTATAAGCCAGTTACATGATGGAATACTATGAAATTATTTATTAAAAATAATACAAAAACCCAAAAGTTTGCCAAGTTTAAAATGTCAGCCAAATTCAAACTTTTATCAAATTTGTTAGTTTCTATCATTCTTATTTTACAGACAAGGAATCTAGACTAAAAAGATGTTTAAAGTCTCAATATTACATAACTGATAAAAGGTGAAAGTGATACTTAAAATCAGATGTGTCAAATGCAAAGGTTCATGTTCTTCGTGCTATATTGAGTTACTTATAGAAATACTTTCAGTGGCCTGAGAAAAATGTTGAGGCTCAAGGGTGACATAGTAAAGGTGATGAAGATGGTCACAGATGTTGTGTTGCATTCAGATGCAGAAGGGGAAATAGAAAAAACTAAGAGGAAGAAAGAAATATGTTTGTGTATTCATCGTTCTCTTTTCTGTTTGTCTTTCTGCTCTTTCTCAATGTCTTAAAATGAGCACGAGATATAGAGATAGTACCAAAAAATATATAAGAAAAGGAACTAGTCTAGATTTTGCTTGCTTGTGCTTATGTTTACAAATACAAACATAGGACTGCATCCCTCTTTCATTCCCAGGCTCCATTTTGAGATATCTAGTGAACAAACCCAGGCAGCAAGCCCCCTTCTCAGAAAGGAACTTCAGTATTGCTTGTTTCCAGGAGGTTCTGCTGCTTTCACAACAGCCTCACAGCAAGAAATGAAGCAGAACGGGTTAGGAGGGATTGGGCAGTCAATGTGACAAATGATCCAATTTGGTGGAAAGGCCTACCAACAAAGAAAAGCCATTTGATTTGGAGATTAGAAAGATATTGGCAGCACATGCTAACATCGGTGGGACATCCGGGTCCAGAGCCAGAGCACGGGTGTGAAGGGAGACAAGGAAAGGAGGAGACTGTCAGCAGGTAGGTGCCGCTTTCAATCCATAGGAGAGCAATAGCATGTCAATTGAAGTGTACCAAGTTTGTATGAAGGTTGCCCGTTGCAATTCAACAATCATTGCAAATTTCTCAACCACAAATTTGAAATTCATATATTTTGGCGAGGAGGGAGGGTAGAAATTGCTGTCTAGGACGTTTTGAGGAAAGAAATAAGTCTGAGCCACTTAGGATTGCTGTTTTCTAGAATATAGGACATTTTTATTGTCTTGCAATGGTCTCGTCTTAAAAATGGAGCTCTCGGTGCCATTGGAGGCTTGCTATTAACAACTGCTTTGGATCCCTGGGAGCTAAACATTTTTGTTCCATGTAGATTTGTAAGAAAAGAGCACTATAGGAAAAGCAATTGCCATTAGCTCGGTTTGCCTTCAGGGAATTTAATGAAGAGAAAGAACCTGGGGAGAAAATAGCTTTTTTTTTTTTCATATGAAAACCTGGATACCTCATTTCCAGCATCCTCACTTGGGTTAAGCCAGACCCATTTTTCCCCTACACCCAGCAAGCCTGCCAGTCTGCTTTCTTCTTCTTAAGTGGCCGCTTCCAATTTAACATATTTATTGGCGTTCTCAAGTGAGCCTTCAACAGAGCTCAGCCATGGAAGGGTTTGCCCTCATCTCCTTATAAATTGCTTTTGAATATCGCTCAGTATGCACAGCACTCCTCAGTTACCCGAGTTAGAGCTCCTTATTAGACTAGGAAGAATTTGTGCTTTAATTAGTTTTACCTCTGGTGTACGAAGCCCACTGAGATTACTACACTTAGTAAAATTTAATTAACTTGACAAAAGATCCTAATTGTTTTCGTGCCATTGGTCTTTTGAAAGGCTAAAAATAATGCCCTCCAAATTAAGTGGCCACCACAAAGCTTCATTTTGCTTGTCCCATATTAAAAAATATATATATAACTCCTAGGAAGTTTTTTTCTTTGTCAGGCATTGGGATTTTGGTGCAGAAGCAGAAATTTACAAACCCTTTCTGAAGGAATGCAGGGCAATCAGGATGAGTAGGAAGAGTGCAGGGGGAGAAACTCTCTCATTCTTGTGGAAAGCTTGGTGGAAATGAGATGAGGAACATATTGATTTGTTCAATTCCTCAAAGACCCAAGCAGACATAATACATCATGTGAATTAATAATGAAAGTTTGTAAGTGAAAACTGCTGATGGAGTGAATATCCATTCAGTTATTCATTTATCATTCATTCACTCCTTTAATATGCATTTCCAGAGGGGCGATTTTGGGGTCAAGTGTTCGCAGTGAAAACATTCATTCCATAAGGCCCCTGTATTTTGCAATGTCATCTCAAAAGTAAGACTTCCTGTTCCTCTGCTCCCTCCAGCTAACGTTACATAACCTTGAAGGCCAGAAGGACTTCTGGCTCTCCCCCCCCCTTTTTTTTTTAATTTCTAAAGCACTTTGTCTTTGAGTCTAACAACATTGCATTGGAGGCAAGTATTTTGGCATACTGTATTGCTGCTGTGGGTTTTTGTTGGTTTCTCTGTGGCACTATAACGAAAACAAGCTTTCACCTTGACACTGTTCATCTCCTAGAAGAAAATCTCCTCAATATTTCAGTATTCTCTTACAAATGAAGAAATTATAATAGCTTTGACATAGGGGAAAGACATTCCCAACCTGCTTGATGTCCAAAACACTGAGTTCCTGTTCTTTAAAATCCAGGAGTGAATTCTAGGAACAATGGAGGTTAAGAGTAGAGAGAATTTATTGAAAGCAAGAAAAGTTCCTAAGAGGGAGAGAAGGGAGCCTGGAAGTGGCTTGTCGACTACCGGTGCTTCTGTGCTTCTCAGTGATGTTTTATTTGAGCAAAGCCACAAAATGAGGCAGGTTCAAGGTGGGACAAAACTATAGTCAACTATTGAGATTACAAGTATAGTCACTTAGGTAATACTGATCCAATAGGACGTCCAGTGGGTGTGAGGTTGGACAAAACTATGGTGACCCAATAAAATGACAAATATAGTCCCTTAGGTAACACTGGTTAAATGGAAGCAAGTCACATAGCAAGTGCACAGGAGATAGACCGGGACTTTCCTGGAAGGTGTGGGTTAAGATTTGATCCTCCTCCCTAAGGTGATTGATCCCTATTTAAAATACCAATCATTGCTGTTAGTCCCTAGGGGAAGTATATGGGTGTAGTCATTTCTTTATCCTGAGGCCTGACCTTCAACAAATGCACCTTCAGCCTCAGTTGTCTTCTACCCTGGCCTCTCAAGGGTCCCGCCTTGTCAGATGCCCTCAGTGTTTCCAAATAACTGAGCCATCTACCATAGTTTCTCTTGTGAAAGATTGAATTCAAGTAAAATAAAGCAAGTGGACAAGGTTTCGCATAGAGTTCATGCTCAGGGTTATAATTTGAGTTTCACCTCTAAGATCCAATTCAGTTGCCTTGACCCTGATCCTAGCAGGCTTAATATCCTTACCTTTTTCCCTGAGCTACTATGTAGTTAAAGAGTGCACAGGCCTCTGAGTCTGTCTGACAGCATATTATTTTAAAAAGATGAGAATATGATCATTGTCATCTTATCTCTTCGTATCAGAAACAAAAACTCACATGGATCAAATTTGACTTTTAAAACAAAAATTGGTGATACTGAGGATGGGAGGCAACATTTCAAAAATGACTACTTTGGCTTTATTTTAAAATCAGACCAGAGCTAGGGATACAGCTATGCGGCACAAGCATCTGTCTGGCAAGCACAAGGTCCTGAATTTGATTCTCAGTACAAAACAAAACAAAACAAAAAACAAAAACCAACCCAAAAAACCAACCCAGACCATTTTAATGCATGGTGGAAAATTATAGATATACTCCGAACTTTAATGTACTTTACCTGTCTTTACCCCCTACTCCCACTAATTAATGGTAACACTGAAATATGATTGTGCATGTCAGCACTCACTGTGGTGAACTGTCTAGAAGCAACTCTCTCCCCATTTCTAAAATGGCAATCACTCATTTATGGTTTGGTAACAGCCCCCAACTCCAGACATTGAATTTGGATTCTGTCACTACTTCACTCAGTGTAGTTCTACTCGGGCTGCCAATCAGGGCCCTCGATGCCACTGACTGTAGGCCTATAACCTGGACACTCAGGATACGCCACCCCTCCGACCACAATGCCCATTCAATGATGTCGGTCACCAACTTGCACCAAAAACCGTCTCTGGTTGTGTGTTGACTATGTAAGCTCTCTACTTCCTTCAGGCTGAGTCTAGGGCTAGCAGAGCCCTGGTGCTGGATGGCTATGGCTGTGTCTGTGTGTGACTGCTACATGGAGCATGTCTAACTCTAAAGGAAAGACCCAGGACAACCATTCAGAAAATCAACACAAGACCTGAAGAGCAGGAAAGAGAGAGGGAGACGAGAAGTGAGGGGAAAGAAAGATGAGAGTATTCTTGAAGTGATGAGACCTGTGCTTGCGGCCTCAGACTTTTTCATTAGGTGAGAAAGTAAACTCTTTCTCTCTCCTTGGTAAGCGTGAGTCAGAGTTCTGCTAATTGCTACTGCAAGTTTGCTCCATTCCTCCATACTTTCAACTCCTTCTTTTAATGTCTTATTTTGATGGCCTGATCTTCCTTCAACAATCACACGACCGGCTTCAAGGTCTAGCCTGGGCCAGCACACTGCTGTGTAAGAAGATAAACCAAATGTGCGGTCTTCCCCCTGCCACAGCCTGTGTACCTAGCACACCAGATGGAAAATTGATTCTTGGGTTCACAGTATGTACATGAATGGGTCACTCCTGGAGAACCTTAGCATCTTTCAGACCTGAGACCTTTACAGATTCACAGGGGCCAGAAAAAATGAAGTTTCTTCTCAGCGAGGAAGCTCTGCAATTCAGATCTATAGCTCAGAACAGAGCTTCTTCCTCCAGAGTGAGGTAGACGTTCTTGGGAATTTCCTCTCCCCATGTAAGCATGGACTTTGACCATGCAAATTGGTGAACTAATTCAAACATCATATATATATGTATATGTATATGCATGTATATGTATATGCATGTATATGTATATGTATATGTATATGTGTATGTATATATACACATGGATCCTTCTAAGGAGACCTTTCTGAATTTCTGAGGGATCAGATCTCAGCACTGAAGTTATTACCAAAGATTGCCCCCAAACCTTGTTTAAACTATCCACAATAACTGCCATTCAACACATATTTAAGGATTGCCTGCTATGTGTTGACAAAACATGACAGAAAAATAATAATACATAAGAAACAACCTTATTGTTAATTGGTGTGTGCAAACTGCCTGCTACTTCAGTCATGATGAATGCTTATAATTCTTGCTCCTTCTGCAGTACCGTTTGTTTCATGTGCATTTGTCCAGGTTCTTCCCAAACTTCAGGATCTATGAAATAAATCACCTCTGCAGTATGTGATATGTATTTTCTTTTGTATTCCAGATTTCTATGGCACTTTAGCTATAGCTTTCTTTTGACATGTAACACATGTAGTCACTTAGTAGTTATGAAGACTTGTATGTGTATATGTGCAAAATATGTGTATATGTGCAGGATATCTACAATGTATGTATAAAATATGATAAAATGGGATTGTTTATGTTTAAAAATATTCGTTATGGGAAAGGACATGCTGCCATTAATCCTTTTCAAAGTGTTCCCCATTGCATCAAACACACTGTTCTAGCCAGGTTCTCAGGTGGTTCTGGAAGCCTTCTTTTGCATCTTTAGTTGAGCTGTTGGGACTGCCTTGCAGTCCCAAATCAATTCAAAATGTTTTTCTTTCGTGGTCATTTCAATTTTAGGGAAGAGGCAGACATCGCGGGGCACCAGATCCAGTGAATGAGATGGATGAAGACACGTGGTACATATTTATTTGAGAGAAATTGTCAGGCCAGGGGCAATGTGTGACACACTGTCGTGATGGAGGATGAGACCTTTTGCCCAGGTGAAGGAGGGCATTAGAAACGCTCTAAAAATAGAGAGGAGAATGGGGTAAATGTGTTCCAAGTCAGGGGGACTTTTGTGATGGGGATTAATGATAATGTGTCTTTTACTGTCATAAGTTTTTTCTTTAAACGTTCATCAAATTTTAGATCGTCCTGACATTTTGTGTATGTATATCCTATAGTATCTTCTATGGGCGCTAAATTTAGTACCTAGCCTGATGCACTGTAAGTATGTAAAGAAAATTTAAAAACATGTTTAATGGCTGTAAAAATGACTGACTCACATCCTCCGAAGTATGGCATTCATCCCAATAAGAACCACTCATCAGAGAAAGTGATTTTTAAGAGTGTTGCACTTTCAATGAAAATGCTGAGGTCTATTTGCACTGGACAGAATGAATTGTTTCCCCTGACTCAGGCATCAATTTGAGGGATAACATAATAAGTTCCTGTTATGACCACACAAAAGGCTGGTATTGATCCCTGAAATTGGTGCATACATGTTTTATAGATGGAATATTCATTTAAGAAAATTATAAAAATCAATAGCTCAAGGGTCATCAAGAGAGACGGAAGGTTGTAATTTCCTTACATGGCCTGCCGCCACTTAATGAAAAGGGTGAGAGCCCGTTTGTCACTCCTGGGTGATACATCTCCCATGCACATGGGAGATGGCATATAAAGCCATGCCCGCTGTCAGCCACTGAGGTCTGGTTATCCTAATCTGAGAACTGGGGAAAGGTTTAGTTCATGTATCCAAAGGGCCACCCAGAAGAAGAAAAGTACGAGTAGCATTTGGCGGGAGCACTGTTTGCCACACCTGGGAAATATACTTTCACACAAATGCTGTCAAATCTCATAGCCACAGTGGCCTAATGAGGCCAGTGATGCCCTTTATACTGACTAGATGGGAAAACTGGAGTCTGCAGGAGTGAGATACAGCGAAGGCCAATAAATATGGGAGGAAATTAAGGTGGGAGCAAGAATCTCATGAGCCCCAAGCCCATAGCTGCATCACTCGCTAAGCCATATGAACAGAGGTAGTTTGGACAGAGTACAGGTCCCCTAGGCTGAACCCCGGAAGTTTCACCTGGGCCTCTAACTGGACCAACCTCTTTCCTGTGGGCTGACATTCGGGCAGTTCATTCTCTCAGCCCCTGTTCCCTCATCTATGAAATGGGGACACCAAGGGGTGTGAGAGAGGTGCTCAAACACTGGAAGGTCCTTGGTGCTTCTGTCTATCACTTTTTCAAATGTCAGAGAAATTTACTCACACTTTCAAGAAAGAGAATATTTTCACAGTAATGAAGGGGACAGTGTTCCATGTTAGACAGAGGCCTCTTTTATTTTTATTTTGTTATTTATCTAGTTAATTCATTTATGATCCAGTCCATTAACTTTAACAATAGTAATGGGAATATAACCCTTTTCCATTACAAGGGAACACTGGAAATAATTTTGAACACTTGGTTCCCCCAAAGTCCATGCATAAAGCATCCCTTCCAAATGAGTGTTTCTCTCACATTTTCTGAGTTGTCCTTGAGGGAGATGTGCATAGTAGAGAAAGATTAAAACAGAGGACTAAAACAGAGCTACAAATTAAAGATTTTCTTATAAAAGCTGTTTGAACTAAAATCATCAAATGAATTCTCCTGTAAAATGTGCTCTCTTCATCTATTGAATGGGTCTTTATCTAATGTACAGTTTCATTTTAGATATTAAAAGTGTTCTGTGTAGAATTCATTTAGGTTGTGAGCTATTAGCATACCTGAGTGTATGTGGGAAAACTGTCTGGATAATGCATTTTTGAAGCAGATAAGTCTCTGCTCCTGATAGAAACTGACTTTATCTACACTAACCAGTACACAAAGAGCAGAAGGGAATAATTACTTATGCAGCCAGCACACACCCTTGATGGAAGTGAAATTTTCTATAATGTAGTTATTTTGGGCCCTGGGAAATACTTAAACAGAAGAAAAGATGACAGACACAAGGAGAGAAATCATATAGGCACAACAACTGTGCTGTAAGTCATGTCGGTCTTCTTGTGAATACTGGGATTCACCTAGATAACACTATAATACTTTTTCTATGGCAAAAAGGTACATCATCATTCATTCAGTTGTCACTAACCAAAATAATGGAAAGACTCATTTTTCATAATAGTATTACAGACACAGTTGATGGTGGAGTAATAATACTCTGCCTATGTGTTCTTTGTATTGGGAGCACATACAGGGGAGCATTTCCTGCTCATATTGGGGCAAGTAAAAATAAAAAATGAGTTTTGGGGAAGCTTGTCAAGTTGCTCATGGTCACAGAGTTGCTTAGTGGCCAATCAGCTCTGTCTTAGACCTGTGATATGTGTCACCCTGAAAACTGTGACTTGAGGGTAATCAATTAAATAAAACATGGGCTGTGTGTTGCTGAAAGAATACTAGAATAGATGATTCCCACCTTGAGATTACATGTGCTACATTCTTCCTACGGGAGTATTTAACAGAATCCTGGGGAGGAGGTGTTTAAGGCTCTGATTTAAATACAAGGAAGAAAACGCTGCTCACCAAGGTCAAACAACCCACCAAGGATACACAGCTCTTCTAGACCGATCGGGAAGATTTTGTCATGTGCTACATCAGTGTTCAGTGAAAGGTATTCTATACTTATTCTTATATCCTTAGGAAATGTCAATCTTGCTGTAATTCTGGTCAACAGCACCACCAACACTTTGAACACAAAGAGTACAGAGTCTGGAAGTTGGCTTGAGTAAAAGAAATGCAGAGAAAGGGAAGAAAATATTTGTCCCTATGCAAGAGGACTGACTAAGGCGATGCTGAACTGGAGAGCAAGAGACTGTGACTAAGCCTGGGCTGAGAATACAGAGGAAGGCTTCTGTAGCACTTGTTAAATAAATGAACAAAAACTAATTGCAGGAAAGGAACTTTGTGAGTACACAATGCTGTTCTTGGTGTTCATCTACTAATGACAAGAGAAGGATCCTCTTCTTGCAAAGGGAGGCCGGGAGAAGAGCAGCAGCTCTAGTGAGTGGGTCCTAGATAAAGGCGCACAGATACATGCCTCATATGGCATGATCCTGACAATTCAGGTGAAAGACAACAGTCTCTTCCTCATAAGTATTTTGATGGCATGGACAAATCACTGGGGCTGTATAAAAATTGGCAGGCAGGAAAGCAAAGAATATCTGGAGAAACATTGGAGGACAAGATAAAGATGGACCTAAAACACATTGTATCCTTGCTGTGCACCAGCCCTGTGCTAAGTGTGTTGCTTGATTACAGCTTTGATTTGTCGAAATATTATGAGGTGAATTCCCTGTTCTTACAAATGAGGCCACTAAAGCACAGAGACAATAAGATTTTCCCCCAAGTTTATGACCAGAAAAATAAGGACCTGGGATACAAATTTTCTCCCAGGAAAAGAAGGTCATAGGACTCCCTGTCTTGGTCTAGTCTGCCTATTCTCATTTTTAATAACTTGAAGATGTTGGAAAATGTCAGAGACAATAACCACAGTTTGGCTGATAAGAGAGGGGGAGGGTGTGAAATCCAGGCTGAGTCCCCTGAGTTGGATTTCTAGGCAGAGGGTTAAGAAGGAGGCAGGTCACCTGGACGCAGAAGCTGCCATTACTGACAATCTAAGGGGAGCTGGGTGGGCAGGGGGGTAAAAGTCACTAGTGCCACCTGAGTCTCTGCTGCAGACATCACCCTGGGAGCAGGGTGACACAGACAAAAAGCCTTCTGCACTGCTCCCTGATATTTTGGAATCCCCTCCTTCCTGTCTCTCTGGTCGCACTAGCAAGCCCAGCTTCCATAACGGCTGATGAAGATCACTGCTCATCCTCCCTTCTTATCTTTGCCCTTGGTGTTAGCCCTTCTGCATCTTTAAGATACTAAAATATTGTATGTCACAGCATTTTCTTTAAATAATAAATTTATGGCGGCAAAATTGGAACAGCTTTCGAAGCACATTTCCTGAGATGGACCCCGGCTTGATGTATTACAACATTTAGAGCAGGAATTCCACACACAAAGGACTCATCAAGAGCTGAGATGATAGAGCTACACAGGAAAAGCAACGGTACTGGGACAGGCAGGCCCGCGGCTCACCTCTGCTTCCCACAGTCAGGACTAATCTTAGCCCTTTTTAATTGCACCCACCATTTGTGCCTAATGATGGGTTTCCCACTATGGACTTCTGTCAGAAGAATGCACCAGCATAATGGGCACATCCATGTCTGGGTACATCCCGAGGTATATTAGCAAAGCAGAAAGAAGAGCAACGCATCACAAAGGCACATGCCTCTTTCTAAGGAAGGGATGTTCACTGTCCGTAAGTTCTACTGATCTCAAGGGCAAGTGAGGATCAAGAGCACGATTCTTTGCTCCTGGTTTAGTATGTGGGGAAACTTCAGAGGAGCATTTCTCAGTTGCCCTCTTAATATATTCTAATGCAGCAGTCAGACGTGAGGAAAAAGGAGTAAGCATAAATACTACACCTTTTGGAAATCATACACATTTTCCTAGTTGACACCTTAAAGTGGAGGTGGCCTTTTTGGGCAAATTATGGTTTCTTAATTCCATGCTATGGCACTTTTAAGTCACCTTTGAAATATCATAATAACCTATAATTGATTGGCTTAGTGAGTTGCATCTTAATTGAAAAATATAACATCTAAAAGCTATTTTAATTAACTGTTATATAGGCATTTAGCAGCCAAGTTACTGCAGATGCAATAAAAAATAAATAAATGAATGAATAAATAAGTTGCACAAATGATGTGCCAATTCTGTCTGCTGGTGTGTGCTATTTCGGGTCTCAGAGATGGGGTTTGGGGCTCAAGGGGCACTTAGAGAAGGACTAAAAGGGGCCCAGCTCATATGACTTGAATTGCAGTCTAGAAAAATGTGGCAATTTGAACAAAGTTATCATGTGCCATTGAATTTCCTTCATTCATTTATGCAGCTGCAGTTTCAAAAATAAGGTCTTCTGAGAGACATCCTGGCAGGCTAAAGGCAGCAGAGCTCCAGCGGGGCTCGGACTCACCAGGATCTGCAAGTACTCAGAAAGGGGGAGGACGAGCTTAAAACCCAAACACAGAAAGGCAATTTAAGGAGAAGTCCAGCAGATGCATTCCAGTTACTAGAGGCGTTTAGAGAATGATGCAGAGCTGCCTCTTGATCGTGGCGCTGCTTACAGGCCAGGTCCAGTGAATACATCAGCTTGCAAAAAGTTCAAAAACCCTAGGGAAGAAGTCAAGTAGAGCAGTACAGGCCAGTCTAGCAGTCACTGCCTAGTGTCCCACAGGGAAAAAGCCCAGCACTGAAGATATCTGCAGGAGAAAGGCTTCTCGAATTAGGGCAGTAAGGAAGGTGCAAGCCAGAATATCACCCGGAGGGAGATGACTGAGTTAGGGTTGGCAAGCCCTAAGAATAGAAAGAAACAAGGACACAGTCCTGGAGAGGGACCCAGAACTGGGCACTGGGTAATCCTTTGCTTATCACCTGCCTTCCAATGCCATAGTGTTAGCACACATGTTGGGTACATCCAACTGCCCGCTAAAAGTTTCTGACCTCGGTGCCCATGTAAGCCTCCTTCAATTGGTTCCCAAACGCTACTGTATCACAAGAAGAGCCCTCCTGTCCTTATCCCAAACTCCACTGAATCTGTCAGCTGGACAGAGACTGTATAAGAGATATGGACAGAGAGTTAGTATAGGCAGAAATTCAGAGTAGAGGAATTGAAACATATTGATGAGCATGGTTACCTGGAGAGGCACAAAAAGAGCAGACATACACAGCTGCAGAATTATAGGGGAGGGAAAGGGACAGAGAGACAGGAAGCCCTTCTGAGGATTAGCTCAAGACTGGGTAGTTGACCAGTTCCTCTGTTCTTTTCTGGCCTCTGATACAATTGAAATTTATAAGACAGAAACAAAAGCCTTCCCCCAGTCATGCCCACTGGAACACAGCTAAAACCTAACAGCACTCGGCCTGTAGAGGGAACAAGAAGTAGGCTCAGTGGTCTGCCCAGACCCCTAAGTTCCCCTACTCACGGGTGGAAGAGAAACCATCGCAAACACTGGTATCCTAGTCACAATCAGAGAGACTAGGAGCTCAGCCCCTACAGTTTCTAAAAGAGAAGGGCTCTCCATTTTTTAACTAAGGAGAAAGTGCACAGTAACTGAATTCAGACTGAATTCACACTAAACTATAAATAGGACAAGCCAGGCGTGGTGATGCACGCCTGTAATACCAGCACTCGGGACACTGAGGCAGGAGGATCGTTGTGAGTTCGAGACCAGCCTGGGCTACAAAGTGTGCTCAATGCCAGCCTGAACTGCAAAACGAGACCCTACCTCAAAAATACAAAAAAAAAAAAGAAAAAAAAAAAAAGGACAGAAGGGCCCTTTATTGTTGTGTTTTGTACGTGTGTGGTTTTTTAAATGTTTTTCTCTTTTCCCTTTCCCTTTACTTCTCTTATTATACAGTGTACTATAGAGCACTCACTTTGTCAGCTTACAAACAAACCAGACTTGTGAACAGTTCTCTTGGAAAGGAACTCATTCGTAGGTCAGAATATATATACATACATACATATATATATTTATTTATACACGAATTATTAAATATATACATTATTAGCATATGTATACTAGTAGTATATATATACATTATACATACTAATATATATGTTTGTATGTGAAGCAGAGAATAAATTATAATTCTTTACATACTATCTTTCATGGTCATGGCAGGTTAACCCTCACAAAAACTGTACAGAGAATTCCTACACAAGCTTTCTAACAGCCATGTTAATTGGTTCTCTCCTTTCTACAAGTTTCCTCAACATCCATTTATATCTCCTCCTCTATTTTTGTTTTCCCCAAAATAATAATGTCTCAAACCCTGTCTCTTCCTCCCCCTCTTCCAGACATAAAGGTAATAGCACCAAGTCCCTTTGTTTTTTCTTTGTTTCTCTTGTTGTCACCTTTTTTCTTCTTTACAGCTTCCAAACTATTTTTTCCTTTGCTTAATCATTTCTCACTGTCTCATATGTCACAACCCAATCTACTTGTCATCATTCCTATTTCACTGTCTTCCTGGGTACTGAAAAACTGTGAAATTGGTAAAACAAGAGTTAAATTATATGGCTGACATATGGTTGGTTCTATAGATGCTAACATAACCGGTAGGCTTTCTTTCCTTGCAATGTGGTGACTAGACCTGATTCTATTATGTTGAGTAGTTGAATAGGCACATAATCAACAAAGTAGAACCTAAGCAAAGGCCACCTGACAGGAGACACATACCAACTAAATAAATCACCATGGTAAGGACAGAGCTTGTACACTCTTTCTGATCTTCAGTCCTTCCACAAAATCAGTAGAAATATGAAGAAAGAAGACAACAAGATGCCTTCACAAACTCTTAATTGCTCAGGAGCTTATCTCATTGGCACTAGGGTAAAAGAAATTTCAAGCAAAAAACTCAAAAGCCAAAAGGTGAGAGTGTTTGAACAGTTTGAAGAAGAAATTAATAAGCAAATAATAGGTAACAAGATATTCAGTGGCATGTAAAGGAAATAAGTAAACATAAATAATACAGTTCATTAAGGTGACACAAGCAAGAATTGGTTGAAAAAAAGCAGATAGTTGAAGCTATAAATGACCACTTTTGTAAAGAATTAGAGATTAGGTGAAGAAATCAAACATGAAACCTGAAATCAAAATTCAATTGAAAGTATGGGCAATAGGAATGACTAAACTGACCTGAGGCAAGACAGTCAGAATGTGAGATAAAGTTGATCTAATAGATCATATATTTAGTAAAATTCCAAAAACACAGCACCAAGTAGCAGGCTTTGAAGGACTCAAAGAGGAAGGAAGGAAGGAAGGAGTGAGAGAGGGAGGGAGGGAAGGAGGGAAAGAAAGAAGGAGAAAGAAAGAAAGAAAGAAAGAAAGAAAGAAAGAAAGAAAGAAAGAAAGAAAGAAAGAAAGATAAAGAAAGAAAGAAGGAAGGAAGGAAGAAAGAAAGCAAATTTAACATTATAGGAATTGGGGAACAATTAGAGTGTGACACCAAAAATATAAAAAATTTATTCACTAAAGTCATAGCAAAAATATACTTCCAAATCTAGTGAGATGCAACACGCAGTTAAATGAGGTATATAGAACCCCAAATAGCCATGGCCAGAAATGAACCTGTCCATATCACTTTAAAGTAAAAATCCCAGAAATTCAGCACAAAGAAAGAATACTAAAAAGTTTCAGAGAAAAACATCAGGTAACCTATAAAGGGCAAGAGAGCTTGGAGGGAAGTTTTTCCAACCCTAAAGGAAAACAATTCATAAGCCAGATTATTATACACTACAAAAATATTCTTAAAAGTTGATGGGAAAAATAGTCATTTCACAACAAAGAGAGAACCTAAAGAAATTCAGAACCACCCAATTAACATTAAAAAGTGCTTAAGGCAAAGCTAACATCACCAAAGAGCCCTAAGGGGGAAACATATATGTAACTGGGAGAGTATTTAAATAAAGAAGAAAAAAAAGAAAAAAGAAATAGTGCTAGAAAAATAATTAAATGATAGGATTAAGTAAATGGTTTACTCAATTAATAACACCCAATAGTTTTAACTCACCAATCAGAAAAAGACAGATTGGGAGATTAGATTTAAAAAAATTCAACTATATGTGGCCTGCAAGAGACATACTCCACACACAAAGAAAAATATAGACTGAAAATGAAGAATGTAAAACTATATTTCCTGTACCTGGAGCACAAAAGCAAGCAAAAATATCCCTCCTATTTTCAGACAGAGTGGATTTAAAACCAAAACTGATCAGAAGAGATAAGTAATGTCTCTACAAGCTGGTAAAGAGCAAAATTAAACAAGAGGAGATAACAATTATAAATACATATGCACCAAATGTCAGCTCATTCAATTTCATAAAACAGAACTACTGAATGTAAAAGGATAGACAGACACCAATATAATTCTATAGTGGGTAACATCAGTTTCCCACTCCCACAAATAGACAAATCAAGCAAACAAAAATGAATGAACATCAGAGTTGAACCATGCCATTGAATTAATGGACCTAACAAATATCTACAGAATGTTTCATCCAACAATAGAATACATATTTTTCACAGAAACATATGGAACTTTCTACAAAGCAAACAATATTTAAGGACCTAAAGCATGCTTTCATAAATGCAAATATTTTAAAATAATCTCTTATATATAATGGACTATAAAAGAATGAAACTATCAATCAACAGTCAAAGGAACCACACAAACATGAAAACAAATCTCACAAACGAGGTAGGGCCTGATAGGAAGAGGCAGTTTGATGAGGGTATGAATTGGAAGCATTTTGTCCTCCTTCCTTTCTCTCCTTTGTGGTAACCAGACAGTGAACAGTTTTCTCTGCTATATTGTTCTACCATGTTGTGTCTTCTGGTAACTGGCCAACCATGAGTGGGACCACCTTCTCCTTTAAATTGAAGGAATTAGATATTTTGTCAGTGATAGGAAAGTGACAAAGACAAGAGGAAAGAAGAGTCTCATATCCATGCAATTAGAATGGTAAAAAGTGAAACCACAAACAGACACCACCAATATCAGGAGAATTATAAGAAACTATTTCCAAATTTATATTACAATACATTGAAAAATCTAGAAAAATTAGATAAATTTCTAGACATATGAATTACTAAAACTGAAACAAGCTGATATAAAAGCCCTGAACAGACGAAGAAAAGGCAATGACTTAGAAGCAGTTAAAAAACTCTACCAGCTAAGTAAAGCTCAAGACTCAATGAATTCCCCATTAAATTTTACCAGAACTTCAGTGAAGAACTGATTCTAAGAGTCCTTGAACTCTTTCATGAAATTAAAAGGGAAGGAACATTACTAAACTCATTTCTTGAAGAAAGGATTACCCCAATACCAAAATGGGACAAAGACTGAACAAAGAAAGAAAACTACAGCCAATTACTTTAATAAACATAGATAAAATCTTCAGCAAAGTACTTACAAAGAGAATGCAGCAGCTCATTAAAAAAGATCACACATTGTGACCAAACTGACTTCCTCCCAGGGTATATGGATGCTTCGATACATACAAATAAGTAACTGTAACACACAAACAGAAGTAAGGATAAAAAGAATCAACATGTTCATCTCAATAGTTGGAGGAAAATCTTTCACAAAATCTGATTATTTATTTGTGATAGTAATCTGAAGAAAGAGTTATAAAAAGACCTTATCTTAAACTGATAAAAGACACATATGACAAACTCATAGCCAACATCATACTAGCCATGGAAAAGCTCACTGTATTCTCACTAAAGTCAAGAACATGATAAGTGTGTGCACTATTACCAGCTCTCAGTACACCACCTGACACTACCCAGAGCAATTAGGAAAGAGAAACAAGAAAAACAAAAAAAGATACAAGTAAGGAGGAGGAAATCAGACTGTTCTTATTTGAAGATGGTATAACCCTTTCTATAGATGTCCAAAATCTTCACCAAAGACTTATAAAATGAAAACAAATTCAACCATGTTGTTAGACACAAAATCAAGGCACAAATATCCTACCAAAAGCAATCACCCCAAAAAAGAAAGATATCTTTACAAAAAAGTTAAATACCTAGGAACTAAACTAATGAAGTAAAAATCTGTACAATAAAAACTACAGTACTTTGTGGAGATTGAAGAGGACTTTAGAAAATGGAGATTCATGATTCATTCCCTCTTCCTGGAAAGGCAGCAACAATATTTTCTGGATGGCCATATTACTAAAAACGTTATATATAACGCAATTTCTATTGAAATACCAACAAAATTTTCACAGGAGTAAAAAAAAATAGTATACTCTTTATATGAAATTTTATTTAAAGTTAAGAAAAAATTAGAGCACATTAAAATATTTGTGGAACGAGAAGGGATCCAGAATAGCCACACCAATTCTCAATAAAGCAGAGTAAGTGACATTGCAATTTCAGCACTGACATTACAATCTCAGACTGCAAGTTATACTACAAAGCTACATAGTAAGAACAGTATGATACTGTCACAAAAATAGACATTTTGACCAATGGATTAGAATTGAGAATGTAAAAACAATTTCATGCACCTTATGCCATGTGAATTTCACAAAGGTCAAAAACATACATACACACACACACACACACACACACACACACACAAAGACACCCTCTTTACTAGGAAAACTGGTTATCCACATGAAGAAGAGCATCTCTTATTCTGTACAAAAGTCAAATAAAAGTAGATTAAAAACCTAGATATGAAAAAAATATTGAATTTACAGGAAGATAAAGTAGGTAAGTCTCCTGAAGACATAATGCTAGGTAAGCATTTTCTGAACAAAACACCAATTATACAAGAAATGATTCCAAGAATGAACAAATGTGATTATAGCAAATTGAAACACTTCTGCGCAGGAAAGAAAACAAAGAATGGAGTGAGAAAACAATGCATAGAATGAGAAAAAGACATTTACTAGCTACTCTTCATGATATAGGGGAAATATAAGTTCCAATCTGATAGATGTCTGGTAAGATTTTGTGTTCTCTGAAGTCATAGAAATTCCTATGTCATTGTCTCCTGGATAGCTAACATAGTTGTATTCCTGACTTCTATCACTTTATTGAAAGGAACAGTTAATGATCAATTATCTGATCAGTCTTACATGTCTATGTTTGTCTTCCTGAGTCAGATGTCAGTATGTAATGCAACAACCAGTGTTAATTTCCTATCACCTTGTCTGAAATTCAGTATTGCTTGTATTGTTGTGTTATTTTATAAATGTATGTGTATTTGTTAATATGTGTTTATTCTCTTATTTTTAAAATAGAAAAAACTAAAGTCATAGAAAGAATTCTAGGAACAATGGAGGTTAAGAGTAAATTGTATTTATTGGGAAATAAAAGGTTCTTGTCTAAGAGAGACAGAATGTTCCCAAGGAGATTGTCAAGGACCCCACTTTTCAAGAGAAGCTTATAGGAAAATGTCACAAGGTGAGGTGGGTCCAGTGCAGGAAACATTTATTATCAACTGATAAGATTACAAGTATGTTCACTTGGTAACATTGACGTGGTGCGAAATCACAAGGTGGGCATGAGTTGGGACAAAACTATGGTCAACCAATAAGATCAGGAGTATAATTGTTTAGGTAATATTGATTAAATGGGGATCAAGTGGGGAAGCAAGTTATGTGGCAAGTGTACATGGAACAGAACAGGGAATTTTCCTGGAGGGGGGTAGGTCGGTGGCTCTTCCCAACACCCACCCCAGGTGACCAAAACCTATTAAGAGTATTAATCACTGCTGTGGTGTTCATTCCAGGTGGAAGTATGTGGGAGTGGTCCTTCTATATTTTGTCTTCAGGTCTGACCCTTAAGGAAAGCACCTCTCCTGCAGTTATAATATTTTCTTATCTTCCACACTGAGTCTTGAGTCTTGAGGGCCTGTTCCTCTCTGACTGCCTATTATATTTCTACCTAACTTAGCTGGCTATAATCCGCAGAGGACTAATATCTAGTATATGTAAAGAACTAGAAATAAATTAAACTCCCTAAAATGACTCAATAAAATATGGGCAATTTAAATGAAGAGACTTATCAAAGGAAGCAGCACATATGGCCCATAAGTACATGAAAAAATATTTTAGCGTCTTTGGTCATTAGAGAAATATCAATCAAAATAGCACAGGGATTCCCTCTGACTCCAGAAAAAATGGTTATCATCAAGGATTACAAGAAGAACAAATGCTGGTGACGTTGTGGGGATGAATGAATACTTCTACATAGCGGGTGGGAATGTAAACTAGTGCAAGTACTATAGAAATCAATACAGATACTCCTCAAAAAAACTAAAAATAGAAATTTCATTTAGCCCAGCTATTCCTCTTTTGGCTATCTTCTTGAAAGAGTTAAAGGCATCAAATTATAGCAACTAATGCATATCCATGCTTATGACAACACAATTCATAATATCTAAATTATGGAAGTAGCCTATATGCCAATCAACAAATGAGTAGGTACGCACAATGAAGTACTACTCAATGATTAAGAAGAATAAATGTGCTTCTTTGTAGGAAAATGGATGGATCTTGAGACAACATTGTTAAGTAAAATAAATCAATACAGAAAGGTAAGTGATATTTACCTTGCTGTATCATGTACATGCTATCGTTTACATGCATATGCAAACTATAAATGACTTAACGAGTACAAGAAAAGAGAGATGGTAGAAAATAGCAAGGTGGGGTGTGTGGAGATGGGGAGCACAGCGTGGAAAGAGGGGAAAGGAGAGGGTGGTGGAGGGGAAGTAAAAATGATACGTATGTGTATCAATTAATTCCCTAAGAAGAATGAAAGTATTACATATCAGTTATATACTAACAACAGTATGTGCATGCATGCGTGTGCCCCCCCCACACACAAATACATAGTCTTCTGGCTCAAGTTGAGTTTGGATTTGGAGTTGTGTTCTTTTTATTTATTTATCTTATTTTTATTTTAAATTAAAAACGGACAAAAAACAAGCAAACAAACAACCCCCCCCCAAATTCCCAAACTACATGATAGGAAGGTAACACAATGATCAACACACTGCTTATTTGTATCTTTAAATTAATTACTAGGTATGAGATATCAGCATTTAATTGTCCAGACAATATAAACACAAACCTATAGTTTCAATGAACTGAGAGAAATTAGCAGCATAACTACCTTAACTATCTCTTATATATACATATCTACTTTTTCTATTTTACTTTTCTCTTCGTTCTTTTTTCCCATTCCCTTAAATCAGTTTCTTTTTGCTTTTGAACTTTCTTCTCATTTTGCAGTATCTATTGTACATTTTGGGTCACATTTACTCTTTAAGCTTCTTACACTAGGGAGACACCACGATGTTTACACATTTGCATCTGGTCAGGAGTTGTTTACAATGAATTATATGAGCATGTTTATTTGTACAGCGATGGAGATCTAAAGCACCTATGAACAAAACACTTCAAAGTCCATTTTTAAAGAATGTGATTTCTCTCAATGTAGGTCACAATTATAGTAGAAGTACATTTGTCAGAAGTCATTCAATTCCACATTAAAATATATTTTTGTTATATGTAAAAGATATTCAATTAAAATAAATAAATATTGGTATAGAAAAATGTCCAGTCTACTTAGGTCTCTCTACTTGAAAGCAGTGTCTTATTACCAAAAGAGAAAAGGGTAGTGTTGGGGACCTCTGGAGCTGGAAATAGGTCATATGTGTGAGAGCCGGACAGAGCCAGCGTGCCTCAAGCAGTCAGGCTACCTCACTGTTCAAAAAGACTACAGTCGTTAGTCTCTAGGCAACATTACCGCTCATGATCCTAACTTTGCAAGAGTATAAAATATGCCCCTACTGCTGAAGTCAGTCCTGTTGCCCATCAGGTAAGAGATAACCACCTCACCCCGACTATTGTCTTTCTTTTCTAAATCCTCTCACCATTTTCTCCCAGTGACCACTGAGAGACCATGGAGTCCTCAGGGTACCGACTAAGAGAGCAACTGAATCACTAGTGACGAGTCAGTAAATTGAAGATTTTCTCCTTTTTTATCTTTAAAGCCTTATTATCATACAGTACCTTCAATATTCATGGCATTAATTGCAAAATGATCCAAGCAAAGATGTCTCAAACGCAAACCGTTTCAAAGCCAATAACAAGAAATTGCACAACTTTAATTTTTGTGGGAATTAAAGACAGAAAAAGAAAAAAACGAGAGGGGCGGGTGTGGAAAGCGCAACCTGTTTATAATGTAGTTAACCAGCCAATTACAGTGTTAGCCCACAATGACAAATTTCTCTCTGAACACCGCTTAGCTATTCCTTGTTCTTGGCACTAATTTTCTTCCAATTTACCACTATTTCATAAAGTTTTGTCAATCATAAGCATTTTTTAGAAGATTGAAATGGCAAGTTAATGGTTTACGCTAAAAGACACAAACACGGGGGAAAAGCAGCTGCAGCGTTTCAACACTGATGGAAAATGCCAACGTAATGAAGGAGCAAGCGGGCAATTAGAGAGAGGGAAATGCTCCTGGAATGCAATTCTAAAGTGGAGGTTCTCTAATTTGTAAATCTATGGGGGATTGTTTAGACATGTTCCTTTTGATCAATAAAAGTCCTAATGGCTGTTTGCATTCCTACGGAACGTCCCTACACTGGCATCTGTTAGCTTAGCAAAGAGGAGCACAAAGGCATTGGAGGCAAACCCAGAGTACTAGAGTATGCGCCATTCCTGCAAAACTTTGAACTCCAGAGCAGAAACGATGTCAAGTCTTAAAGAGGGTGAAATGAAGAGATGAAGGGGAGTGAAAAGTGTCTTAGAAGCGTTCTACTTGGATTTTTCTACCCCGCTCTATTTTTTTTTTTCCTATGCTATCTAAAGAAGGATGAAGAGGGATAGGAACGATGAACATCAATATTTAACTCTCTGCCTCAGGGAGCCTGACATAGTCAATATGGATTTGGGAAAGAAGGGCATATCTGCTACAACATACTTGCCAGAAATAATTTGCTTGTCTTTATTTCTTCTTGTTTATTCTGAATCCTTCAGGTGATTGTGTCTGTTCCTGGTAGAATCAAATGAATACTTCCTCTGACACTTGCTTCAAGTTCTGCAGTTTCTTTATTAAATTACTTCTCTTGGCTCAATTCACAAGCCATTTCTAAAATGGGTTCTTTTCGTCATTTGGTGTGTGTGTGTGTGTGTTTATGTGGACATGGGTGTCTGCATGTGTGGTCTCACTAACAATTTGTTAATAAGACATTATCTCTGTCTGCACTTCTGGACTGACTCCTTCGATGCCCTTTTTTGTACTGCCTACAGCTTCACTGGATAAAAAAATCACTCCAGAGTTTTGATCTTATCCTCCTACATCTGTTTGCAGGGTATTTTTGTTTCCTTTATTAATGAGAGTAAAACGGCCCAGGAACTGTTATAAATAAAGTACATTTTCACCCCCTTTGCAAGTGAAGGAAAACTGGGTCAGAATGGATGGGTAAGAAACCATGGTTCAGTTGCGCTGACAGATAGAGGCCCTGCTGGTTGGTGGCTGGGGGATCTACGCACCCTCTCTTTCCAAGTTTAAAAGCAAAGGGACAACAGTGTGGCCCTCTCTACCTTCTATGAAAGATGGAAATTTTAGCTTTGAGATAGGCACTGGCAGATTTGCAACAAGGTTTATTCTCTGCTGTGACAGGAAGGTAGGCAGGAACTGGATGATTTCTTTCCTTTATTCATTTTCAAATCAATTAAAAGGATTCAATGAGCAAAACTTTCCTACAGACTGCAGACTAAAGAGCAACAACAAAAAATGTTTCTCTGGAACTTTCCAGCTGGAAAACTTGCAGACAAATTAATGCAAATGATAAATTTTCCAAGGCACGTTACGTATTTCATCTTTGAGCACACATCCTGTGTGAACACAAAAAAATACTTTATTTGCAAATATATTCTGTGCCAGTCCCATTGCTAGGTGCTGGGAACGAAGTGATAGAAAGATGTGACCAGTACCGTCTTGGATCTTACAGGTTAGTAGCAGAGACAGTTATCAGATAGTTAGTACAATAGCATGTTGTATTTTGCTTTTGTCAAATGTGTGGAAAGGAGTTGATTTGGATTTTCAAAATTCAGAAATCATAACTGCCTTTTCTGGTTACAGAGGTAATATACATTCATTCATAAAGATGGACTCTTACTGTGTGTGCTATACTCCAACCTGGCTATGTCACTCAACAACATGAGAAGTATGTGTTTCGATGTCAAAATTGAACTTTTGTCTTAAGTTTTCAATGGCTGCATGTTATTTCATCTCATGATGGAATATTCTACCTGGTTCTACATTATCTCTTTAAATCATAATATTTCTACTTATATCAAACTTTAAATATGACTGTGGTTTTGCTATATGATTGGAGCAAAGTAGACAAAGTATTTGAAAGCATATTTCTAACACAATGCAAATAATTATTTTCCTATTCCTTTTCTGTTTCAAAAATGTATTGATACATATAAACCTTCATCAAATCCTGGCTGCACAAATCAAAAGAAAATTTTCTAGTCTATCTGAATCCTATAGTTTCCACATTCATAAAATGGGAACATTTACAGTTCAAAGTTCTTTTAAAGTTTGAAGGTGCCAGTGAGCTGAATGTTCAGTTGATACCTGACATGGAGCAAACTGTCAGTATACACCGGTGTGTTCACTGTTGCCACCTCTTGGTCTGGGCCATCATTATTTCGCTTACAGTTTCTGCTTTCTTGTTTTTCCTCTGCCCAATCTGTCTCCCTTCACCATAAATAAATCTTAAAAGTTCATGTGTGTGAAATCACCTGGTCTTTCAACAATCATTGCTACCTTTCAAACAGAGAGGCTTAGAGCATTAAATACAGGATCCAATATCATCTTCCCAACAGATAGTTCTCTGAGGTGGTGCCACCAACCAACAGAATGAAAGTCACAGCTGAAGGTGCAGAGATAAGCAAGGAGCACATAACACAGAACATCCTTTGCACCACAATAGGAAATGTGAGATCAAAGCTCTCAGCTCCAGTGCAACAACAAAATGTGTCCTAAGTAGATAGAATCATCCTATGAAATGGAAATGTATATGTCCAGTGTAGTCCAGGACACTGGCTCATGGCCATGTAACAGTGATGTGACCACTGTGATAAGAACATTGATTATTTATTGAACATATGTACAGGCATTGTTAGATTTGGAGAGAGAGTTAAGATTCAATAAAAACTGCAAAGCTCACCAGCTATCTCCATTTGTTCTACATGAACAAAACTACCTTTGTGATTCTCAAATAGAAAAGTTAATTGTGGATTCTTTGATTGGAAATCCCAGAAAAAGAGAAGGAACCAAACTCCTCTTTATTGCTGTTACCCATAAACCTGTCTTTGGATTCCTAGACTTAAAAGTAATCTCTTATATCATTTGTCTCAGAACCCTTGAAGAAAGACAGATGCTAATGTAACGCAGTCATATGTGTCTGCATAGCTTGATGTGCAGTAAGGGGAAGCCTATGTATTGTGAAATAAGACAGCCTAAGAGGGGAAAATTTGTTTGCCATGTGATAACTTCTGCTTTCTATAATACATTAAAATCCAATGAGAAACCCCTAAGGAGTGTGGTTTGATGGGCGAGGTAGAGGAAAGCCCCACATAAATAACTCATTGTGTATGAGGTCACATACTAAAGAGTTATTTTCACTAAGACTGAAAGGCCTAACCACCAGCACATCTGACAACAGAGTGGACTAGACCCTTTGTAATGCATGTTGTGTGAGTAGGCGTATGTCTCTGGGGGACCCCATGGTAATGCTCCTGATGCAGTTTCCGAGAACAGTGTTACTACTTTATCCTGGAGAGATTCTGAGTTACAGAAATGCAGTTTTTCTACTTTACTTACACTCATTATCATCATCAGAAATGCTTTCTCATTTGATTGCATTTTAAAATGACTGGATAGGACTGTTATGAAGATTTTATAAATCATTCTGGTTCCTTTCATCGTGTACGTATGCTGGCAAAGAAGCACCGTACTTACCTGGAATTGCATCTTCAGAAGAGGATCCGAAAAATGATCAAGATTATTGCCTGCTCTAGTGTAGAATGCTGAACTTGGTAACTTTGCATTTCTGCCCTGATCATTGCCGAGAAGACCCGAAGATAGAAATTAGAATTTACTTATAAATCAAGGGGTAGTGGCACATGCCTGTAATCCCAGTACTCAGGGGCTAAGGCAGGATGATAGGTCCCAAGCCAAGCTTGGGCTACACAGTGAAATCCTGGCCAACAGAAACTATATAGCAATACTTTGTCTCAAGAAAAAAGTTAACTTATATATTTACTTATTTATTTAAGTATGTCCAATCTGTAACAATGGTGCTAAGAGTTCAAACACAAAGATGGTTAACAACTGTGTTAATTAGTTTTCCTTCCTATGGCTGGACAATACCTAACAGCCACAATTTAAAAGAGAAGTGTTTAATTCACTTCAGTTTTAAGGCAATTCAGTCTATAGTTCACTAGGTGCAAGGCAGTCACATCAGGATGGAAGGATGCTCATTTCATGGTGGCTGGGAAACATGGCTGGGGAGTGCTGACAGAAAAGACCTGAGGAGCACATGCAGATCCCAATGCCCTTTCTCCACGATCCAGCCGACACATCCAGAATTATGCTCCACCAATCTCTCAAGCAGACCGCAATGCCAATGAAGTTGATGTCCAACCTTAAGTGCCACAAGAACTTTTCATGATCTCAAGGTATAGAAATTCCCAGGCAATATCTATCTCAATAATTTTAAGGCAAATTCTTGAATATATAGGTATAGCCAAGGACTTTCTGAAGAGAATCCCAATGGCACAAGAAATAGTACCATGATTCAATAGATGGAATCACATCAAATTAAATAGTTTCCTCAGAGCAAGGGAAACAACCAACTGTGAGGAAGCAACCCAGGTTATAGACTCGAAAAAATACTTTCCCAGCTGTTCCCCAGACAGAGGACCAATATCAATAACGTATAAAGAGTTCAAAAAATAAAATAAATGAAATAAAAGTAAAGAGCTAAATGAAATAAAAAGCCTAAGTGAAAATGAGACTCCTACTGAATAAAAGACCCAAGCCAACGATGAGCAAATGAAATCAACAGACATTTCTCAGAGATGAACAAATGGCCAGTTAATACAGAAAATTCTTCAACACTGCTGACCACCAGAGATGTGCAAATCAAAACTACACTGAGATTCCATCTTGTCTCAGAAAGTGTGGCTGTCACCAAGAAAGCAAACAGTGACAAAAGCTGGTGATGCTAAAAGGGAAAAGGGAGCACAAACTAGTAGAACCTCTACTAGTAGAAATCAGTACACACCCAAAACACTAAAATGAGAAATTCCACTGGACCCAGCTATTATCCTTCTGTACACATTCTTCTAAAAGTTAAAGTCAGCGTATTACACTGCTACATGAATACCCGTGTTTGTAGTAGTACAAGAGTGAACCCTTGGAAATGGCCTATATGCTCATCAACAGATGAACGGATAAAGAAAATGTGATTGATACACACTAGAGTAGTACAATGGAGTACTACTCTACCAGAGAGAAGAATAAACTTTATTTATTTGCAGGAAAATGGCTGCACCTTGGGACCACAGGTGAAATAAATCAGCCACACAAGCTTAAATGTTCATAGTTTCTCTTCTACGAGAAGCCCAAGCTACCAATGAAAAAGCAAAATAGAAGGCAGATAGTAGAAAGTAGGGAGATAAATTTTGTTCAGATGGGAAGGGACTGAAGAGATGGAGGGTAGAGAAGGGAGGGGAAGGAAAAGGAATTATAAACATGAATTAAGATATGCTATGCACATGTACCACTTCTCCATGAGAATTGTAATTATTATGAATTAATAAGCTGAAAAAATTTAAATAAATCAATATGCACCTTCCCTGTATCAAGGGTCAATTGGCATTTTTCTAGATCTCTTAGTGTCCATTGGTACTGATTTAGAGTAAAAATTTGATATAATTAATTTCATTTTGTAAATGAGGTGACAGATTCAGAGCTATAGAAGTCAAATCAGAATTAAAATTTGTGTTCATCAACCTCCAAGTTTCTACTCAGTACTGTGTTCACTCTCATAGCTCAAAATCCAGAACAGCTCGCCAGGAATCTCCGTACTCTCTGGCTGGCCCTTCCCACACCATCCTTGATGATGTGAGGTACTCATCATAGTTGTACTTTTGTCACATTTTTATTTATTTTTTAAATTTTTTAAAATTTTATTTTTGCACTACCGGGGATCAAACTCAGGACCTTGTACTTGCCAGGCAGGCACTTATTCCACTGAGCTATATCCCCACCCACTTTTGTCACATTTTTAGAAGGATGATCGACAACTGAGATAAGAGAAAGAAAGAAAGAAAGAAAGAAAGAAAGAAAGAAAGAAAGAAAGGAAGAAAAAG